>WOFM01000033.1:2196750-2216449 GCA_011428145.1 Ericerus pela
GGATATTAAGTGTTCACACTAGTGGCTGTGAACTTAACCAGATTTCATTTAGGCTTAAGTAATAGATTTTATTATGAATAGAAATAGTTAGTGATGTTTAATTTATGTGATGTAATATATATTGTGATTTAATTAAGAGCGATAAAATGTAAAATATCTTATTTGATTGAGTTTACCTGATAATAGGAAAACTCGGTACGTTTTAAAATTTTCTCATATTTTAATTCTAATTCCTGTAGTTTTTACCGACTATCTCAAAAGGAGGCGACATTAGTAATTGTAACGAGCATTTGCTCAGAAAATGCTTGAAAAATAAATGCTTGACATTCAAAAGCATATTCTCAAGCAAATGCTCGAGAATTTCTGAGCATTTTCAATAATTCTGGTTTCTTGTCCAAACAAATGAATAAAAAGTTTACACAAAATTAATTTTCAAAATACACATTTATTATAAGAGTGAATAATTGTGTTAAATCTAGTGCACTCACACGGTTGTTTTCCTACAACATTTTGTTCTTGAGTGAGCACATCATCTAATGAGCATCCATAGAGTCTAAATTTTATCTTCACTTAACAACTAACGGAACATTCGAACTGAGTAAGAATATAATTATTGCGACTTGCAAGTTTGCAACTGATTACATCTTATTCTAAGAGGAAATATTGAAAATGCTGTAGTATGCTAAGCATGCTTTAGAAAAATTATTAAATATTTGAGCACGTGCTGAGCAAATGCCTGAGCATACTCAGCATTTACTTATCAGTAATAAGTGCTCGAGCGTTTACCATCACTATGTAACGTGTTTGACCTGGTTTTTAGAGTTCCAAAAAAATTTTGCGCGCCTCCACAGCAGTCAGTATGCAACCTACGAAAATGATTCTGACGCCACCGATTTGTCTTTTTTGTTTTTTCGTGTGTGTTAAAAAAATGTTGAATCTAATTTACACAAGCCCCGTAATATTGATTTGAAATTGAGGTTTGTTTTGGATTTTCAAACGAACGTACTAATCACAATACAGAATTTTATGTAGTGTGGTGTGATTAGTTCGTTCACATTCGTCTTCCTGTTTTTAACATTCTACGTATTTTTATGAACAGCTGTGCCAAATAGGATTTGGTAACTGAGTATGAGCTGCGAGGAGTTGGTTATATTTATTTATTTATTTTTTTTTAAATATGGCACGTTTGAAGACTATATTTTGAGCTTCAGCCTGTAGCGGTCCTAAGGAATGTGGTCAATGTGGAAAATGCTACATCGGCTCGTAGTGTTCACGCCACTGATAATTGTATTTTGTAGTCCATCAGCCCTTTTCCTTTTGTTTTTACAGTGGCTCCGGTGACAACTGCAAATTTTGACTCCCATTAGATTTTTCGCTGGCTTCAACTGTTTTTTAAGTTTTTTTGTTCAAGACAAAACCTATCTAAAAATGAAACTTTGTGGGTAAAAATCAGATCTGTGCCATTTATTTATTGTATACAATGACAACGGAAAAAATACCTTCATATAGCATCATGAATTTGTGGTTTCTAACGCTTAGTTATCATGCCCCTTTCCAACAGTCGTGTGTTTTACTTGACAATAATTGAATTACAGATACTGGTGTGCGAAATGTACAGTTTACAAGGACGCATATTGGACACTCTCTGGACACCCAAGAACTTGCGTATAAGCGGCATCTTAGGGAGAACCGAAATATCGTTGCTGATAAATTAGCAGCTGGTGTCTCGTGGTCGAGAATCCTGGAAGAGATGACTTCAAGCAGCTGTAAACTAAATTCCGGTGTCGAAAAAATTAATTTCCTCACAAAAACAGATATTCGAAATATTGCATGCTCTCGGAATCCCTGTATTGCACAATCGGCGCCGAATCACCCAACGAACGAATCAGGAATAAAATCCTGGGTAACGGAAACTCTTCTTCAAATGCCACCAGATATAGTCGAAATCTCTATTTACGATGGTATGCACCCTCGTACTTCGTAATTTTTTCAAATTTCATAAAGCTTTGTACGCACGTATTATGTAGTTAACGCGCAGGCCTTGAAATTGAAGGTATGAATGTCACCCACGTTGAGGAAATGAGCCTTACCGATGATGAGACAAATTTTACGCAAGATGGAGAACCTGTACGTTCCGACGATATTAACAATAACACGAACGACGTCACTTTGGTTGAAGAAACAATAATGCCTTCTGATGAGAAGACAACTCGACACGAGCACATTTACGATGGAAATTCCATCAAAGGCGGTGCGTAGTTGTTTACTTGGTATAATGGAAACAAACACTATATGGTTTTATTATTTCATGTGCGAATCAACATTGCTGGCTGCGCTTTTGTTCGTAGATATATCTAATGTCTCATTTGAATGTTGCAGATTTTGAACATAAACTTACGATAAAACTGTTGGAAAACTTTTCAGCCCTTGTCGCCTCTTGTGAGAATGACTTAGAAAAATTGGAGTACATTGATAAAATAGTTGAAAAACTGCAATCCAAAGTCGATTCGATGTCATCGTTTCCTTCCGCTAGTTAACTTTAAATGTTATGAAAGCGTAATGTAAAAGTACTAATTATAATCCATTATATTCGCTCTTATCCCCATTGTTTATTTTTTCAACTTTTAAATCTGATAAAACTATGAGTAAATACTCATTTTGTGAAGTCAGTCAAATACAACCAAGAATGTTCAAATAAAACCCTGAATGCCAAAAACGGAGGAAAAAAAAAACATCGTTATTGACTGACATCGTAGATACAATTAATATACATTATATTTATGTACGAATTATCAGTCGAGTAGACTCGATTCTTCTTCGAAATCATTTTTACTACAACGAAGTTGCGGAAAAAAAGTTGCTTCCATACAGCGTTATTAGTTCAAAAACAACCAGAAAAATGTAAAATAAATTTTTTTTCAAAAAAAGAAAAATAGTTTCATAATAGTCAACATCCAGAGAGTGTATTTTATTCGTAAGAAATAATTGTGTTAAACTTAACCACTTATTATTTTGGCGCGAAATCCACTGTTACCAGTTGTTAAGAGATTTGACTTTTGATCTGAGGAGAACTTCGTAATTTTTGATTATTGGTTAGAGAAATATCTTTGGTAACCTGAAGTGGTTTTAGTTTTATAATTCAAGTCATCTGATTATTTGAAAAAGATTTAAGTGATAAGTGAAGTGAAATGGGGATATGAAAATGAAAACGCTACGTTTCGTCTTTTTTATATTTTTTTGAAAACCAATATCTTAAATAAATATTTTGATTGTCACGAGCCTTCATGGTGCAGAATATATTTCTAGAAACAATATAAATCTCTAATCTATTATGGAAACGGAGACAACCATAATTCACATCTACTTTTTATAGAATACCAGACTACATAAGTACATAGCTCCATCGCAATCGCACCATCCCCTCCTATTTTATTGCCATCTGAAGCATCTGCTGATTCGTATTCCTCTTTTCCATTCCATCCGTTTTCAACAGCCATCGGTTGTAGGTACACATAATACAAATACGTAATACATTATTATTATTTTTAAGAAGATAGTCATTATTCATTAAGATGAAAACATGAAAGAATCCTGACTGAATTGAATTAGTCGATGATCCACTCTCAGTTTTGTTGGTAGATTAGTCTATAGTCAACGGGTTGAAGTCGTGAGGAGGAAGACGAGGGTAAAACATCGATTTCCCTTTAAAATCGATTCAAAATTTAAACATCGATTCTTGTAACAATCGATTTAAATTATCTTGTTTTGTTTTTATTTTCTAGAAGATAGGAGTTAGGCTTTTTAGATAATTTTGTATTAATTTATATTAATTATTACAGGCTACAGCTGTGGATTCTCATAAAATAGAAAATCGAAATTCATCACAAAATAAGATTATTAATTTGTGAATCGTGATTGTGATGAAATAATCAAATTACGTCAGAATGGAAATCCTGAAGGCTGAAATTGAGAAAAAAAGAAAATTATTGCTAGACAGAAATGTTGTGGTAAGTCCGAAACCTCACGTTTCCTGTGTTTTTTCCCAATGAATGGAGTTGATAATTTATTTCTCCACACTTTTATTTCAAAAGAATTGAATGATATTATGTTCTTTTAGAATGAAAAGAAGAAGTATTTCAAAGCCTCAGAATTGTATCAAACGAAAATCGATGATCATCCGAATCGTGAACCAACTGTTGAAAAAAAAGGAGATACGAATGATGACAGCGTTTTAGGTAATTTAAAACCTTAAAATTAGTTTTTTTCATTTTCTTGCATAGTTTTAGTTTTTATTTTTCTCTTTCAGACAAAAATGAAAACGATGATGACAATATTCTTCCTAGAAAAGAAGTTATACGCAGATTGCGTGATCGAGGAGAGCCCGTTTTGCTTTTCGGGGAAACTGAACTACAAGCCTTTAAAAGATTAAGAAAATGTGAAATACTCGAACCAGAAATTAATAAAGTAAGAAATTCCCTCGATATTCGTCTGAAAATTCTCTCAAGTTTTGCATTTAGTTGTTTACCCACTTATTTTTGCAGGGTTTGCGTAACGATTTTCAAGAAGCTATGGAACAGGTCGACCAAGACTACTTAAATGCAATTATATCCTCACAAGCAAATAAGGGCGAAGAAGAGGAGAGTAAATGCCCAATTCAGGATCCGATGGAAGTTTACGAAAAGATTAAAGATGATGCTGTCAAATTGGGAACTGGAGATGCATCGTTGGACAGTGACCTTATTTTGAAGTTCCTTCAGGTAAATTTTGAACTGTTTCTTCCAGAAAAGTATCGAAACGGAGTACCCTAATTTGTTTTCGCCTATTTATTTGATGTATAGTTGGTCCTCTTGCTGTGGAATAACGAACTGAGCAATTTGCCACCAGCGCAGAAATCTTCAACTAAAGCAAAACTTGCTCGAGCCACATTTACACAAACGCAGATTTACCTTAAACCATTATTTCGGAAACTGAAAAATAACAAATTACCGGAAGATATTTTGGATAGCTTAACGATAATAATAAGACATCTATTGGATCGTAACTACATTATGGTGAGTACCACTATCTTTAAAAAATTGTTATAAAACGGTCAGTATTATCGATCTAGTATCCACCCATTGTTCAATTACGAAAGGTACTTAATGATAAAAAAAGACGGACTAAATTCTATCGTTCGGCAGATTTATCAACTGTTGATTTTTTCATCTCAATCTAATATATGCACCTTTGTTTTCCTTATATGCTGCTTACTGTACTTCGAAACATTTAACGCAAATGAATTTTAGTTTTCAAGTTCAACATACATCGTGATGTTTTTCTGTTCTTGAAATTTTGTGGTGATTTACATCACCTATACTAACTTTCAAGTTTCAAATTAAATCACGAATTCAAGTTGATATTAAACAAAAATATGTATACGTATCAATGAACCGGAAGCTGGCAGTCTTGATGCTCGGTTTTCTTTGTTAAAACTGGATTAACTCGATTTCCTTCATCACTGATGATTACATTAGTCTTCAAAATTGTGAAAAAAATTCAATAGAAACCCAAATTCTAATGATCGATGTCGAAATTTTGTACGAAGTTTACGTTGAATTTGGTAATCGAGATTTTTCTTTATTTTTTGTGTAATACATTCAAATTTACGCTATTTACGTATATACACGTAATTATATATTTTCCAACAATTTTAATATCGTAGGCCAGTGATGCTTATCTTCAAATGGCAATTGGCAACGCTCCGTGGCCCATCGGTGTTACTATGGTCGGTATTCACGCTCGTACGGGTCGAGAAAAAATTTTCTCAAAAAATGTAGCCCATGTTCTCAACGACGAAACGCAGCGGAAGTATATTCAAGCTTTAAAAAGGCTGATGACCAAATGTCAGCATTTCTTTCCTACTGATCCATCAAGATGTGTTGAATACTCGGAACCAGTTTGAATGAAATCTGCCTCATTATGTTTTCGGATTGTTATCGATTTAAAATGTTACAAAGTTGTAATTTTACATCTCGTTGACCTATGTATTTTGATGGAATTCGCGAAAAAGTTGTAACATTGCGATTTTTACGATCATACATTTCAGAAAATAATGTAAGTATGCAATTTCATTTTGCAAATTACTTAAATTTGAAACCCGACAAAAAGTGACGGAATAATCAATTTTCATTCAGTGGTAGTGAAATTGTCGCGTATTCGGGCTCACAGCTAAAGGGCGTCATTATTTGCCCCCTCTCGTGGTTAAAAATTCAAGTTTTGTAGTTAAATATTTTTTGGTATAAAAGTTTTATTATAGGTACCTAATTTATGTTGTTTTTAAATTTTTTTTTTTTAAATTTTTATTTATAAGCCAGAAAAATTTAACCCCCTCTCACGAATAATGGTTGTCTCCCTGGAAAGATGGGTCTGGTTACGGGCCTGTACGTAGTTGGTCTGATTAATAATGACAATGAAGTATGTTTGTATGCATTTTCGTTTTAAGAAATACGTGTACTTGAGTACCTGAAAGATGAAATAGTGAGCATCGTCTTGGCGTACCAGTGAGAATTACTAATAATAAGTTCTTCAATAACACAATATTAGTAGGTGCGTAAGTGTCGTTCTTGCATTCTACTCCCAGTCTGTACGAAACATACATTTTGAAAATTAAGAAAAATGGGTGTTACTTTCCGAAGTTTTTGTTTTTGTTTTTTAAATTTTCATCATCTTCCGCTTAATATTGGAAAATCAATAAAGTTTCTGTTTTGGCTAACAAAATTCATTATTTACAAAAATATGCGGCAGATTACAGAATGAAAGTCTTTCAAGTTTTTTCAAGCGAGAAAAGAAACATAAAATTAGATTTTTGTCATGGTACGGCTAAAGGACTCGATTTCGATAATTTTCATAACTTTTTGGTTTTCCGTTCCAAATCATTGAATTTTTGTACGCAAGCTTCTAGGGCATTCATTAAAGTACATCTGTAAGCAAGAAACAGATTAATATTTGAAGCCATAATCACAATCGAGCAAACAGCACAGTGTAATTCCTGTGTAATTTATGTTGACGTACCTAAGTCCACCTTTCTCTAACTCGTGTATTCCATGTATTGTGACTCCAGCAGGGGACGTAACTTTATCCTTGAGTGCTGCCGGGTGTTCGCCAGTTTCGAGTACCATTTTGGCCGCACCCAGCAACGTTTGAGCTGCGGCTTTATAGGATTGAGCTCGTGGAACACCTTGTTTCACGGCTCCATCTGATAATGCTTCTATAATCGAGTAGACCTGAGACAACGAAGAAGGTGCGAGGATACCGGAATTTCGTCAATTTTTTACTCGTAAATATTAATTGATAATGAAATTACAAATGCTGGTCCACATCCAGTTAATGCGCCGTAAGAACCCAACAACGATTCGGGCACTATTTCACAAATGCCACCGGTTGACATAATAACTTTTACCAAATCAATGTCGATATCTGTCGCCGATGGATCCGGACAAATAGCTGCGAATGCGATCAGAATTAATATAATTTTGCTAAAAACTAATATTAAATTGGTTAGGCAGTGAAATTTAATTTTAATTACGTGTGAATCCTTCTCTGACAATTAGAGATGTATTCGGCATGATCAATACTAAACGATATTCTAGTAATATTGGTTTCAATTTCTGCAATAAAAATTTACACGTCTTATTCGTTTATCGCTTACCGTTTTGGTCGAGCTTTCAGACTAGACTATGTGAAGTTTACATTACTAACCCTCGCATTATAAAACAATAATTTTTAGCGACATGATAACATAATTATGTGAAAAATTAGTCATTCAGAATTGAATGTTTACTGAAGGAGACGGAAAGAATACAGATGCTTAACTTGGAAGCTTGAACCCAAAGGAACTGGTCAACAAAGCCATCACCAGGGCGCCCCTCAAACCCCTCACTGCCCGTAACATTTCAACGTCCACAATTATGACGACATCAACCGCCTGGAAACGAAAATCGGATTAAAGAAGTTGGGTGATAATAATGTGATAGAAAAAAATAATTTCCCTTCGTAGGAAAAACATTGGCTCATGAGTATGTCTCAAACCCCTCACCCTCTTCCTAAAATTGTTAACTCCATAATCATGACATCGTCACCTTCCCTGGGTGCCTTTTCTACTTGTCCCTAGCCAAAGCGTCTATCAAGCTCGTCCCTGCCCATAATCAGGGCGTCCCTCCAACCCCCATCATACCCTGAAAAATTTCCAAGTCCACTATTACGACATCGTATGTCATCATCATTTCCCACATAATGAAAATCGAATGAGAAAAATTTCAAGTAGACTCCTAGCCACAAGACATATTCACGTCAAAAAAGCAAAAATAAATAGTAGGAAAGTTATTATGAGGCAATGTGAGCTTTCAAGTTCAGGAAAGCGTGTAAACTCTGTTGATCAAAGAAAGATATGTCGAGATCAAAATCACAACAAGCATAAAACGTAAAAGTTGCAAAATCCATAACATGTATACGTGTACGCTGCGTTGGAATTTAATACAGACAGCTACCCGGCAAACAATTCACAGCTAACTGGTGAAAGAATTAGGAGTCTCCACTGCTAATTTTAGCGGTACTTCAGTATTCTCACAGCTAAAAAACGATGCTAAATTAGCCGTCACTCCTAATTTGGTACACTTTTTACGGCTAATTTAGCAGTGAGACATTGCATAGCTGTGTATTAGCCGTAAAAAGTGTGCCAAATTAGGAATGACGGCTAATTTAGCATTGCTTTTCAGCTGTGAGAATACTAAAGTACCTACCGCTAAAATTAGCAGTGGAGTTCTCGAATTTTTTTACGAATTGTTTGCCGGGTAAAGCTTGTAACGGACGTCTGAAAGCACTGCTGCCTTTATTGTTTTGGTAATCAAAAGAGTCACTTTAGTAATTGTATTTCATTATTACCGAGTGCAACGCCTCCAGTGACATTCCGGCTACCATGGAAACTACTAATTTGCTGAATGTCCATTCGTTCGCAGCGATATGGATACCTTCCAACGCTTTATCAATGTATTGAGGTTTCACAGCTAAAAATATGACATCACTGCACAGAATCACCTCACCTGGAAAATGAATGATTCACGCGTCTTATGTTCAGTTCGAATAAAAGAAACTAAACAGAATTAAGGCCTCGCTGGGAGAGTAATGGGCATATTTTAATCAAAAATTTCGAATTCGATTCCAACTTGATAAAATTTAACTTTACATACCTACGCCATGGTTATTACTGGCGTACACTAATATTAATGATTCTAATTCACGTTTCAGAAATAAATTTAATTAGAAATGTTTAACTAACATCAATATAATTCTCTGTTCGAGGATTTTTGGAAGTATTTTTGGAATTTCTGGTTACTTCTTTCGAAATTTTTACCAGACCCGAAAATATTTCTAGCATCTTTATATTTATCATTTATCAACCCGGAATGGTTACTCTTGATTTTTATTTCTACAATCTAAACTGAATCAAGGTCGAAATAAACCGTTGCAATACCAATTTATTATTTATATCGGGGATTAAGTTGATCACTTTTTGAAATCTTATTTCTTCGGATAGAATATTAAGAAAGAACTTGGGAAAAACATGCTACGAAAACCTAATTCGATTTTTAAGAATTATGGAGCTATTCATTCCGAATTAAGTGCACGGAAAATTATGGCATAACTTACAGGTTTTTTAGATCCACTTTCGTACGCTTAACTTTATTGGATACCTAATCGATGAATTTCGAAGAACGGTAAAAGTTTAGATTTTATTTTTCATAAAAAATTGATTTTTGTCAAGATCTACTTCGAGGTTCTCATCTCAAGACTTCAGTCACATATTTTACAGAGGGAAACGCTGCTCATACTGGAAACAAAATAATGAGTAAAAAATGTTCATATTAATTATCTTCGACGTGGATTGTCGGAAATTTTTGATACTTTTTTGCCAGCAGGTTGTTCTTTTTGAGAAAACCTGAAAACGTAGAATTAATTGTTTGTACGGGCTGTTCAAAAACCTAGGGCAGAACTAGGGAGCTATTATAAAAAACTATGGGAATACTCAAGCCGCCATTTTGAACCTATTTCTGACACCATACAATGTTAACATTTTATGCCGGACAAAAAAATTATCAGCTTCAAAATGACTACTCGAGTATTCCCATAGTTTTTTTTATAACTCTCTTGTACAAACCACAACCGTAGAACGAAGCGTGGAACGAAGTAACAGAACTCAATTGAGAACCTAGACCTCAAGTGCAGCACTTTTTGGCCAAAGAGAACACAGCCGGTCTTAGCCTTGACCGTAATTATACAGATTCGGACTTCAGACTAATACTTATAAATTATTACGATTGTCATTTGTCGTGATGACGCCCAAATTCGCCCACGGTTTGAAGTTTCGGCTACTAGGCGCTGACACGCATATTTGATTCGGTTTCACAAGTCCTGAAACATATTAACTTCATACATTGTCGACAGTTCCATTCTATACTCATGTACAATAGAAATGGACGTATAAGCTAGAGCTTACCGTTCTCGAGGATACTGATTCCTATAGCTTGGGCCATATTTCCAGCTCCAATAAATCCGATACGAAGGGACGAATTCATTTTCTTGGTGTTGCGCTTCTGAGAGAGCGTTGATCCGTCGAAATTGAGAACTTTAATTTTTGAAGCACGAATTATCGCGTTCGCTGGCTCGAACGCGTGGCGTTACTAATTATAATAATTACAGCGACACAGCGTTACAGTCATGGAAATTTCCGTCAATAAAACTGATAAGGATTTTTCATGTTACCAGATCGGAACTACGCATGCGTTGGACGCTGTCGCTGTGACTATATATATATATATAGTCAAAGTTGGACGGCTAAATCTACAAGAGTACCATGACCTTGAACAAAGAAGATAGTAAAATTGAATATTGATTCGGAGGTAGCTGCGACTTATGAGTACTTGTCGGAATGTTGGTTTATATAGGAACTCTATACTTCTTTGATAGGAACCTTTCTGATAAGATAACCTTAAATAAACCAATTACGATGGTACTGCGTAGGCAATGATAATGACGTAATTATGGTAATTGGATACTTGACTCACCACTCTTTAAACATCGGTTTTTAGGAAACAGATTATAGTACATTTTTTCAGCGTCGCAGACGTAGAGATAGAAATAAAAACTCGTTTTACTTATCAATTATCGTACCGTTACACAATTATGTTAGCATGATGGAAGGAATATTTAAAGTACCGGAATTGCAACATTTTGTAAGTCTGTCATTCCGTACCATAGCATGAGACATGGCTACTAATGGAGTTATAAATTTATGTTAGGCGCTATCTGAGTGATCCGCCATACTGCACCAGTGAATAGTTCATTGAGAAAAGATGAAAATGTTATGTCAACAAATGGTCTCTATTTAAAATTGAAAGAGCCGTTGAGCATTTAGATAATATTTAAAAAGTATTTTTGAATGGCCCAGAATTTTCTAATCAACTGAAGGGGTATTATTCTCTTGTAGAACTCGTCGAGAGAGGCAACAAACTTTGTTTCCGCATAATGGCTCATCCGTACAATTGAAGAAGTCGTGAAAATTTATAAAATTAAAAAAAATAAATAAATTACATCAAAAACTGCCTTTTTGGCATTATCGTCAGTCAAAAATTGTTACTCTCATCTTGACTAAATAGACGATACGAGAAAGTGGTTTCTGTAATTTTTCCTTGTAGCTTGCTGATATGCAATCACTTATACATAAGTTTTCGAGTACTTGCATACTCGCCAATTGCAAGGAAAAATTTGACATGACTTTTCTCAATGTATTATCCACTGATGCAGCATGGCAATCTACTCAAAGAGCACTTTGTCCCTGCATAGGTATATTTAAAGTAGCTGAATTTAGTCTCATTTCAACTCTCAAAGATAAATTATTTAGGTTACAAAGATGAAGTTTTTAGTAATTCGAACAATGATGAATAAATTAAGAGCAGATTGCTATTTTTATTGAAACGTTACACGTTCATGGTCGCTGTTGAGTAGTGGGGATTGTAAGGGAGTGTTTCTGCATCCTAATTTTTTTATAACGCACAAATTATGGATTTTTCCGCAGTTTGTTTTTTTTTATTTGGACCTACTTGGAATCTGGATAAATCGTCAGGACTCCCACGTATATGTTTCGAAGTCCGTAACTTATTTTTTATCTACCTACATTAATCATTTAAAGGGAATAGTGAATAAAAATGTTTGATAATTTCAGATTAAATATACTGAGACGTGGGATAGTGAGGAATGTGCTGGTGAGCAATGGTTGAAGCAATTCAGACCTCGTAATCTATCACTAACATTGAGAAAACCTGAAGCTTGCAGCTTGTCACACGCAACTTCATTTAATAAAGCAAATGTGTCCAAGTTTTTCGATAAATTGGAGAAAATTTTTTAGAAATATCCAGAACTGGGAAATGGATTACACATCTACAATTTAGATGAAATGGTAATTACAACAGTTCATTCACCACAAGAGGTTTCGACTGACAAATTTGTTTGCCAGCTTAATAGAGTGACAAGTGCTGAAAGAGGTACCTTGGTTATTGCATGTTGTATAATTGGACCAAATGGCACTTTCTTACCACCAATATTGGTATTTCCTCGCAGAAAATTTCAGAAGCCTATGCTCAATGGTGCACCAGTAGGAACACTCGGCTTGGCTACTCCTAGCAGATGGATGGTTAGTGACTCATTTGAAGAAGTCATGAATCATTTTATTAAACATACTGGTTCATCGCCACAGAATCCCACACTCTTAATTTACGATAACCATGAAAGTCATCTAGCACCAAACATAATATATACAGCCAAGAAGAATGGGGTAAACGTAGTTACTTTGCCACCAGACAGCAGCAACAAGATGCAGCCTCTTGACATATCAGTTTATGAAAGTCTTAAAAGCAATTACAATGCAGCTTTGGATGGGTGAATGAGTAATAATCTGGGACGTGCAGCTACAATTTACAACCTTGTCCAAATTTTCAACACTGCATTTGAAAAAAGCATGACTCCGTCTAATATTATATCAGGATTTCAACACTCGGGTATTTTTATTTTTGATCGCAATACTTTTACAGAAGATGATTTTAGCTGCAGTTTTGTAACAGATCGCCCTGACCCAAATCAAGCTATTCAAACAAATTTTGTTTTGTCAATTGATGCCCCCAACCCAAAGCAATCTGTCACAGTGAATATTATTAACTCATCAATTTCAGTAGTTGAAGATAAAATCAAAGAAGATTTAGATATACCTGCTCAGTCGATGTCAAGGCTAAATTTAAGTGCTGATGAAATTTTAGGATATGCAAAAGTCAAAGAATAGAAAGAGGGTAAAAAAAAACCAAAAGCGAGGACGGAGCACCATAGTAATCAGCACACCAGAAATAGAAGCAAATGAGACTACTCAATTAGAAAAAAAAAAAAAATTCAAAATCTGTTAAACCTAAAAAATTGAGTTTCAAAAATCTCAGACCAAAAAATCAAACTCGTAAGGATATATCAGAAGATGAATTTGTTTCAGATTTGAATGAAGGGTCATCAATTATTCAACCATCATCGTGTTTTACCAATGAAAACATCAAATTTCTCAAATGTGATTTCACTGTTGTCAAGTTTGTAATGGAAGAGAACAAGCACATCAAACATTTTGTTGGTCGAATCACAGAAATTAGACAGAGGGACTTGTACAAAGTTCCTTTTTTACAAAAAATTCCTAGCCCTCCAAAGGCAGAGACTACATTTTTATTTCCACATATTTTGGATATTGCTGATATTCAGAGAGATTATATTGTTCATCAATTGGTGGCAACAATTGGAACTGCTCGGCAGAGTCGTTTAGTTTCATTCAACTTTGATGAAAATTTTGAAAATATGTACTAAAATTATTTTTTTTATTTCAGCTTACCTGTTCATTTTTCATAAAAATATATAATTCATTAAAAAAACCTTCGATTTTCATCAACATTTTCTTCTTATGTCAACTAAAACACCCCCCTGTGTTAATTAAGAACAAGGGATGTTTTAGTTGACACACAAGAAAATTTTTTTATGTTCAATCATAACTCAAAAGAAAATATATGTAAATTAAAACTCTTCAAACAAAAATTGTAAGTAATAACATCCTCTTTCTATTGGTGCAAAAAATTTTAATTTTGTATGAGAAATAAAGTCACAGGAGTGGATTATACTCTTTGTGTGTCAAGTACAAACCCTTGTCCCTACAACATGTTAGATTCTAGATATACTTAGAAATCTTGATCACAGATAAATATGTAATATATGTATTTGATCTAGAATATAAGAACAACTTTGTATTTAAGAGTTTGTTAACATTTTATTTTTACATGGGAACTCTCATAAGAGATGCAATGTTATCACATTTTTAAGTACAAAATTGTGCAAAAAACTTCTTTAAAGTGAAATTTAAGTGAAAGGAGGTTAAAGTGAAATTTGTGAATATGGGCCCGAGTCTCATTAGTTTCATCACTCATGGGTCCTGTATAATTTTTGTTTGGTGAATGAAGATCGTAAGCACAGAAATGTTTTAAGACAAGTCTTGAGAAAGGAAGTTTTTTCAGCAAGTTAAGTATATGATGTCATATTTGAGGTTCAATTGGAATGGGAGAGTCAAGATTCGTCTATTTTTTTATTAAATATATTAAATTATAGCAAAATTTGTCATATCAGCTTGTGGCTCAGTGGATAAGGATGTGTGTTAATGTGCTATGGGTTGTGGGTTGGAACATACATTTGAATTTTTTATTTTATTTATTTTCATTTTTTTATATCTCTTTTAGGTGCTTATTTAATAAGTATTTAAAAAAAAGAAACAACGTACTTTGCGTGCACCAGCCTCAGCATATCGCCAAAAAATGATAGAAAAAAAAATAAATAAAAAAAAAATTCCAAAGAATACACAGGATTTGAACTCACAACCTGCAGCATTCTAGTATGCATCTTTACTGAATGTACCACAAACTAATTTAAAAATAAGCAATATAATTTCACAAATTCAACCAAACAATAGACAAACCTCAAGCATGACATCATAACATGTAAACCCACCGCAAAAAATTCCTTCCGCGAGACACTCATTATTTAAAGAAGATAAGCGTCTCATGGAAGGAAGTTTTTCCAGCAGGTTTGCATGTTACAACATCATGTTTGAAGTTCCATCAATTTTTTTGTTGTACTCAAGTTAAACACATGAAAATATAACAATAATTATCAAATTGGTTTGTGGTACAGTAGATAAGGATGTGTGCTAGTATGCTGTGGGTTGTGAGTTTGGGTCGTATGTTTACTCTTGAATTTTTTATTTTATTTATTTTATAAGCGACCATGTATATAATTTTATCTTTATTTTTTCTATAGTACAGACATTTATCAGTTTTGGATCTCTGAAAACCAATTTTTAATATGTATTTGTTTATGAGGTTGTATTATGATTTTGACAATGTTTTTAATCCATATATCAATTTTTTAGTTTCAATAGTTTGTTTAAACCTATGTTTGATCCTTCAGTGTGGAAGAATTCAATTATACTGTTTTGACGTTATACTGGACCATTTTGAGATCATATGTTACTGAAATCCACAAGCCACTAATCTGGCTTTATAGACAACACTACCAGCGGAATCAAGCTTTCTAGTAAATAACCATCTGCATGTGATTATGGGATCATTAGTTGGACGTTTGATCATATCCCAAGTTTTGTTTGAAGTCAACGCATCAATTTCATCTTGAATCACTTTCTTCTAGCAATCGGACTCAGAGGACCTTAACGCCTCCTCAAACATAAATGGACAATCACATTCAACAGTATTTGCTATGAAGAAACATGAATCTATAATGTCACCAAAGTCTAAATTAAATACTATTAATTTCTTCATCTACCTCAATACTATCAACATTTGTATCATCAACTTCCTTTAGTATGGGATCAGAGTCATCATATTTTGATTTACCTATCGACTTTTCATTGAATTCAACATCTCTGGAGAGATGGATTTTGCATTCGACTACGTCCAGTAACTTATAACCTGCTGGCAAATATCCCACAAATTTTAATTTATTACACTTTTTCTCAAATTTATCCAAATTGTGAGTCAAATCTAACATATAGGCGTCGCTGCCAAAAACCCTTAATTTTTTGTAATCATATTTTTCACAATGCCATCTTTCATATGGAATGTAAGTTTTATTAGTTGGGCATTGATTTATAATATAGGCAGCACACAATAAAGCTTCACTCCAGTAAATTTTGTCAAGGCTGCTTTCATAAAGGAGAATTCTGGCTCTCTCCCCCAAGGTACAATTCATTCACTCAGTCTTACCATTTTGCTGAGGACATCCACCAACAGTTGGTTCTATAGAAATTTCTTTATTCAAAGAGTATACTTTAAATTGAGAATTGAGATATTTGGTACCACAATAACACCGTAATCTCTTCACATTTGTACTAAATTTATTAGAAACATTTTGTGATATTTGACAAATTTTGACAACACCTCAGTTTTGCTGTTCAGCAAGTGTACAAAACAAAAATTTGAGTAATCGTCAACAAATGTTAGAAAATATTTCTTGTCATTGTACAAAACAGGATTTATTACAACACAGACATCAGTATGAACTAATTCTAACAGATTTTTTGTTTTTTGTTCGTTGCATTTGAAAGATTTTTTATGTTGTTTTCCTATGATACATGGTTCACAAAATATTTGCTGACCATCAGACATATTAGGGATATGACCTTTACTCGACAATAATTTGACATCATTATTATTTAAATGTGTAAGTCTTTTATACCACAGTTCCAATGGGTTTTTATTTTTATTTTGTGTTAAATTACAAGATCCTATTAAGTTACTGTAGAAAATTATCATGTATAATTTTGTTGAATTACTTTTCCAGGTTATGATTATGTTATATTACTTTTATTACTTACTACATTAACTGACTCTTCCTCAAACACAGATTTACATCCAGCTCTTGCCATACATTTGACAGAGAGAAGATTTGTTGGAAGGTCTTTAGCAAATCTAAAACTCTCCAACATCATATTTATTCCCATTTTTTTTTAAATTTTACTGTACCTACAGTTTTGACAACAAGTATGACGCCCTTTTTGGCAACCATTATCGACTGAGGTCATGTCAACATAATATATTCCAAAAATAATTAAATATTATTCACAATGTGTGAAGTACATCCAGAATCTAACAAAAAAGTGATTTTTTGTAGTTCAGAAATATTTGAAATACAACCTTGATCAGGTACATACTAAAAAAGTAAAATCGATCTCAGAACATTCGTTATTATCCTTATTAAAAACATTATATGACTGAGAATTCCTATTATTTTTACTATTATTATTATTATTACCTTTATTTGAAGATCGATTATTATTTTTAGAATAACAATTTTTGGCTATATACCCTTGTTTATTACAAAAATGACGTCGAATATTATTGTAATTCTGAATCAAATTTTAATTATTATTAGATGAACCTGAATTGGGATTATGACTAGAATTTTTATTATTATAAGACTAATTAGAATTTCTTTGATCATTAAAATTACTATTCCTAAAACGACCACAATTTCTAAAATTACGATTATTTGATCCACCCCTAAATCTGCTGTGATAACCTCCACATAAATTATGATGCAATCCCAAAGAAGCATTCTCTTCCCCAGAAACATTTCATGATGAAAGTTGTAGATTTGTCGATACAGAAGTGGAAGGTTCACTGTCTGTCATCTTTTCGAGGTCTAGTTCATGTTGAAAATTAACAACTTTTCCAATCGCAACTTTCCACAAAAGACTATCAGCATCTTGCATTATTAATTTCAGTGGATGAAAATCACTCGGTAACAACCTCATCATAGTTAAAATACACTGTTTTACAGACATTATCTCACCCATCTCTGCCAAATGTCATGTTACAGATTGAAATTCCATAAGATAATCCTTCAACTTGTCTCCGGGTTTGAATCACATCGAGTACATCTTTGATGGCAGCTCAATCATGATCATGTCATTGTCTTTACCAGCCAACTGTGATATTGCCCGAAACATCGTGTTTTCCATAAAATAGGTTTGAATTGCTTCGATGAAGTTGTCAGTAACATTATTAACGATGTAGAACATCGTCTTCGAATTCAGCTTCTCCCATTCTTCATTACAATTCCTGCCAGATGGAACAGAATTATGAACAACATCACAGCTCTGTTTGATAGGACTATACAAACTTACACCAACCTACACCAGGAGGGCAATTTCAGAAATGTAGGAATGTTATATGAATTATGCCAAATTTTAATTGAATATTTGGGAAATATCTCTACCAGTGTAGGTTGGTGTAAGTTAGTGTAATCTTATCAAACAGAGCTTATATAAACCTTCTTTACAAAGCAGCAGATCCATAGTATGTCTATTATCTCTATTAAACAATTCCAACATAAGTTTCACTTCTCGTTCCATTTTTGGTAACAGTCACACAGCAAACAGCCAATTCAACTATAAAAAATTACAGGCAAACAGCCAAGAAATCACACAAAAAATGGACAAGAATGAACTAGGCACCAAGCCTGTGAACACCGATTACATTGAGAATTAACGAAGAGATTTTTAAAATAGCATGATAGTTACTTGACAGTTTTCTGCAGCATAACTCTGCTCAGACACAATAATGACAGCCACTTTGGTTACAATGACTGGGTACATAACCTGTGAGAGAAAGCAAACACCAAATCGAGAGATTTCAGCACAATCAGCAACAACAATCACAACAGCAAAAGATATTAAACAGGAACCATTATTAGAAATACTGAAAAATGTAGTTGACGCATAAAAGAACAGATTCAGTAGAAGATCTCAATTTATTTCATGTTCACATTACAATAATGAGAGATCAACTGACTATCAGTCACAAACAACTGTATGGTCACAGCTGGGTATTAATAATATCACAGATGACATAATGTCACAGTCAAACATTGTGAGAACATAATAACATGAGGAACATATTTTCACAAGAATTATTAATTTGAGGTTTCTCTTTATTTTGGTCCTTATTGTCATTTTTATTTTCAGGACATTTTGCTTTGAAGTGGCCAGTTTGATTGCTGTTAAAACATCTAGATGGACCTTTTCCACTTTTGTTGCCTGTTGTTTCCAATTCTGCCAGAATTTGACTGGGATTGCTGGCCATCTTTATCAGTATTCGATGAGTTTGTATTATTATTATTATTGTGCCTGTAATTATCAGCTTTGTTTGATAGGACTACACCGACTTACACCAGCCTACACCAGGAGGGCAATTCCACAAATGTAGGAATTTTATATGACTTTGCACCAAGTTTTTCTTAAAAATTTGTGGAATATCCCTACTGGTGTAGGTTGGTGTACGTTAGTGTAATCCTATCAAACAGAGCTATTGTTATGTTGCCATCTGTTGTTTCTATTATTGCCATTAGAATTATTATGATTATTGATGCCATTTTTATTTTGGGAATTATCAAATTTTTGAGGGGATGATTGCATTTATAGCTTGAATTCATCACAACTTTTTTGGTCTTCCTTCCTCAAACTTAATTTCAGACTTTACATACTTTATCCTTTTAATGTATTATAGTATTTCAAACCAACTTG
>WOFM01000333.1:600000-764670 GCA_011428145.1 Ericerus pela
GGGTGAATGAAGGTTTAGCACCAATTCTGAACCCAATCCGTGAGATTAATGCCAAAATTAAAAACAACAACAACAACAAATCAACATCACAACTTGTTGCTGCTGCTGCTGCTTCTAGTTCGGTTGTCGACCCTGATGATTTAGTTGCTAACAAACGCAAGTTAGACATAATGCTTGGTGGACAACAAGGACGACGACACATAGATACCGCTTATGGCATACGTGTGGAAAAAGATAGTTTTTACATCGGTAATGCTAAAGTGGACATTGTAGGTAATGATTTAGTGTTTGAAGTATCGGTGGTGGTGGTAAAACTTACATCAGTACACCTGGTTTGTGGGAGTTATTAACCAATACACATCCTACCAACTACACTGTCAAAGATTTTGAAAAATATGTCCAAATAGTAAAGGATACTTTCCTCTATAAACATAAAAACGATCCATTCAGTAGAAAGTTAAAAATTAGAAAAAATACCAAATACACCGAAATAATCAGACAGATAGTCTATAAATATAATCTAAAAGGTGCCAAACATGAGGCTGATGAAGACATAATCGGTGAAGGTTTATTATCAAAGTAATTGTGCCAAGCAGCAACAACAACAACAACAACCGTGTCAAATACGTATATTGGAATAATATTGACTAATTATTAGAAAGATTGTACATTTTATACGGTGAAATAAAAGCTGGAAATACTAACCCTACCATACATAATGAAATTACAAACATTATACAAGAATTCAGAGAAATATGACAACAACAATAACGACGATGATGATGATGACTAATTATCCCGAGGGTTATGGTGAGAAACGTTGCAGGAAAATATTAAGAGATTTTTTACCGCAGCCTATAGCGGCAACTGCAGCAGCAGCAGCAACAGCAACATCAAACAGCCACACCATGGCCACCACCACCGCCACCACAACCGCATGGAGGGGGAAAGGTGTGTTGAATGATCTAATAGATAATTTACCCGTACCCTTACATTTACCCAGGTACAATTATGCTGGACCTGGCACTCCACTCGATCTTTACCTGGAAAAAGGTGTAAAACCGGCGAATAAGTTGGACGAGGCTGTTATGCGTCACAATATCGCTTATTCAAAATCTAATGATTTGAACGATCGTCATTTGGCCGACTATGTACTGCAGGAAGAAGCGTAGAACCGATTTAAGGCGGACAACTCGAGTATTGGTGAAAAAGCCAACACTTGGTTGGTAACAACAGCGATGCGTGCAAAATGTGCTATCGGTGCCGGTGTTGGTGTGAAAAACAAACCAAAATACACGGAATGCCCGGAAAATTTGGACCACGACAATACCGAGCAACTTGTGAATTTTTTGCAAAAGCCTAACGGGAATGGTATTTGTGTAAAGTTTCGCGTAGCGCAGACGAAAGAATCGTTTGCCAGTGATTTGAAGGTACCATTGACATTGCGACAGGCGCAAGCTGTCCTTTGTAGTCACGTGAAAGACAAAGATGCAGTGGTTCATTTGTCACCCCCACAGTTAAAACATATAACAGAGGATAAGGAAGGTGGGTTCTTGCCAGCAGCAGTAGCAGCTCTTTTAGCAGTGGCTCCGGCCATTGCATCTGTCATTAGCAGCGGTGTCAACGCTTGGATCAACAAAAAAGCTAATGACAAGTTGGTAGAAGAACGTATCCGCCACAACAAAGCTATAGAGGCTAACGGTAAAAGCGTTTGAATCAGCAAAAAGAAGAAAAAATCAACCCCAACCACCACCACCATTGCTGCAGCATCTGTCACAGGTAACGGGTTGTACAAAGAGTTGCTGTTGAAAAAAAAAAGCTCCTCTAACCAACATCGATATCGAGACAATAGTGAAATATATAAATATTCCCCAATTTAGAGGTGTCTTTATGCGCGACTTATTGCCGAAAAAAGTGCATAAAAACAAATGCGGCGTTGTCAATCTGGATAGTTATCGCAGCCACGGTACACATTGGGTCTGTTATTGGAAACTCAACGACGATACGGTCGATTATTTCAACTCGTTCGGTGTACAACCACCTAGAAAATTGTTAAAATATTGGGGTAAACGTGTAATAGTATATTACAACGGTAGCCAAGTACAAAAAGTTGATCAAATTATATGCGGACATTTATGCATAGAATGGCTCGCCCAAAGAAAAAAACAACAACAACAAAAAACAAAATAAAATGCAATGTTTGCTGTATGTGCGAATGCAAGGGAGGAAAAATATGTTATTTACTTTCCTTGCTACGCTGTTGGTTTGTCGGTTTTGCAAATGGTAATCGCAACGATGATGATGATGATGATGATGGTGGTGGTGGCTTTGGTGGTGGTGGTTGCAATGGCAAAAACAACGGTGGGCGGACGGCGGTGGTGTTGTTGTTGTTGTTGTTTGAGTGATAAATGTATTAATAATGACCATTTGTAGGACTTTTTCAACATCTCAATCAACCCCCACTACACTACACTACAATATGCATGAGCAAGAAGCAAAAGAACTGCATAGCAGAGTGATTAAAAAATTTAAAAAACGCAGAATAATAAAAGGTATAGATGACATATGGGCTGCTGATTTACTAATAATGACGCAATACAGTAGACAAAATGGCGGCTACAAGTATATTTTCAACATTATCGACACATTCAGCAAGTACATGTTTTCGGTAGTGTTGAAAACGAAAAGTGGCAAAGAGGTTGCAACCACATTCGCCGGTGTTGTTAAAAAATATAAACGATGCCCCTCCAAGTTACACGTGGACAGGGGTAAAGAGTTTGTGATCAAAAATTTTAAAAAATATTGTCAAAATATAACATCATAATGTACCACACGTTCAACGATGGAAAAAATGCCATTGCCAAATGTGCCAATCGTACGCTAAATGAAAAATTAAAAGTCCGATTCGAAATTGCCCAAAATTTCCATTGGATAGACGCACTACCACTCATTGTGCATAAATATAATGAAAAAAATATACATCGATCAATAGGTACAACACCCGCATCGGTAAATGCTGAGAATGAGGACGAAATTCGAGAAAAATTATACCCTATTGCCGAATTCACTTTAGATAAGCCGACTTTCGAAATAGGCCAGCCGGTACGTATTCCATGCTGGAAGACTACATTTGGCAATAAGTATCACCGAAATTGGACCAAAGAAATTTTTTATATCGCCACAATACGATACACCGACCCGATAACATATACAATAAAAGACGGCAACGACGAAATAATTTACTGACATTTTAATACTCGGGAATTACAGAAAACCCTAAATTTCGTAAGAAATTAATAGGTGTACATGAGAGGTAAAAAAGGATTTGCCAACAAAACATTAACAAAACAAAGGATTTTCATCTCTCTCTTAATCGGTTGTCGTCGATGAACAGGTAATCATCGTCATCTCACCCTGCACACCTTTCTTCATTACAATACATCGATATTCTTTTCACTTACACAAATGACTCATCAACGTTACCCTGAAATGCACCCACACTAGCATCGTCAATACTATCACTAGCAATGACACTAGCACCAACACTTACGCAACAACCAAAGGCGACTACCCTTAAAAAAAATCACGAATCACTTGTGATTTGATCGTCTTTGCGTCTGTTAATTTAACCCGTTTTTCGTTTATTTTTTATATTTTTGCCATTTTTTTGAATTCTTGTGTATTTTTAGAAGTTTTTTCTGTGTTTTTTATCCGTTTTTCTGTTTTTTGTGTCTTTTTGTGTTTTTTGTTACTCTTTTTTACCTTCACCACTGAAAATGCCGAACAAGACGTTCAACAATATACCGTTTGTCATATATTGCGACAGCGAGGACGAGTCATTGGCCAAGGCGGCGGAAGCCGGTTTGGAAAATGCAAATTGTAAGTACTTAGCGACACTAATACACGTGTACACATGCCCGATAATTTTTTATAAACTTTCTATCATTTTTAATCGTGTGTGAGGGGGCAAAATGTGACCAGTGGGGCTGAAAAAATATTGTGACAGGTGCCATGTGGGGGACCACATGTAATTGTCTTTTTTTTTTTCACTCCAGCAAAAGTGAAAATAAGTTTTACCTATTATTCGACGGGGGTCATCGGCTAAATAACACGCGTTACACCCGCTTCTGTGGCGGTATCGGTTATATTCGGTCATTTAAAAAAATAATAATAACTAAAGAATGCATTTTTTCATGCAACACGTAGTGGGTGAAAATTAAGATAACTTTTATCTTTTTCTATCATTCTTTTAATAGGCCTAATTACACACACACACTCTCGTGCGTGCACACACAATAAACAAAGTGTAAATTATTATTATTATTATTATTATTACGTTGGTGCTTTTTTTTTGCGTAGCACCTCCCGCAAATGTCACCCTGCTGTGGGTCAGTGCGCTGCGGAGTGCCGACTCCAGCGCCTTGTTTTCACCCTCCAAGATGATGGTATTGTCATCCCCAATTGTCGTCGGTATACGCAGCGGGGTGTTTTGCCAGACTTTGTTGCCAACAACAATAACGACGACGACGACGATGACGACAACAATTACACCACCACCACCACCAACCCCTACATCACCGTACACGGAGGAATGCCGCGTTTTCCGGCAAAGTAAGAAAATCAACAGCAACAACAACATCATCATCAACATCCTCATCCACATCCGGAATGTGGTGAATGGGTGTATATTTTTTTTCCTTTTTATTTTTTGCAGTCCAATGTGTCGAGTGTGGGCACACGCCGATGGACGCAGCCGACCTGGCGTACCAGGAGTACCTCAATTTTTCAGTCAATGAAATCGTGTACGAGGAGGCGAGCGACGTTGATGAAGAGGAGGAGGAGGAGGAGGAGGGCGCCTTGTTAATAGGTAAAAAAATCATTCCTAACGACTACTACTAATATTACTACGTATACTATTACTACGAATACTATTATTAATTTTTTTTCCCCGACAGTTCTGACATTTAGCTGCCCCCACAACCACCATCGGGCACCGGAGATAGTCGCTGCCGACAACAACAACAATAACAGCAACAACAACAACAATGTCAATGGTGGCAACGATGATGACGATGCTGAGCAGTTCAGCGTGGAGTTGGCGCCTGTGGACGGTAAAAAAATACACATTCATTTATACATTCACTTACTCGGGTAGACAGACAGATAGACAGGCCAACTAACTAATTTTAAATTTAATTCCCCCCCACAGACGATGAAAACATCGGAGCTTGTACACTGTGTCCAACATCATACGTAGGAAGGCTACTGCTCACCGACATAATGGTACCATCAATTGCTAGACCATCGAGCTGTCAACAAACATCTCCTCCTCCTCCTCGGCATAGGGGTGTCTTTTGGCGACCATTGTATGTACACGATGCTACCGACAATGACGATGAAGATGACAACGATGAAGATGATAATAATTTTAATTTTAATAATAATATTGTTATGAGAGGCTATGGCAATGAACCCCGCACCCGGGAAGAAATTTTACGTATGAACCGCGAGATAATGGTCCTTCTGAATGACATCACAACTGAGGGTGATTATTCACTCAATGATGATGATGATGATGATGATGAGCATCTTGTAGGGTGACAACCTGTTGAAGCGGATGAGGGTTACTGGACAGCTTACAGCGATCGGTCAAACTCCACATCATCATTAGATGTGTGGCGGTTTGATGGACACCGTGACACTCCAGAAAACTTGTCTGTTATTCAACAAAGTCAGCAACTCGATTTAGTTTGGGACAATCTCAGCACTGCTTATTACCCCACCGATGATGAATATTCACCATGGTCGTCCGATGATGAAGACGATAATTTCGGTTGGGAAATGCAGTCGGATTCGGGGTACAGCAGTGTGGTGTCAGAGGGTGAGTCATTGTAGATATTAATATTAAGAATAACTAACTGTGATTTTATGACTGTGTACACATGTTTTTATTAATATATATACGTACGGTTAGTCCAAATAAGCACAAATTTTGTTTTATTTACATTGTACAACGGTAAAGTGTAAAAATGCAGAGTATAGAAGTGATAAATTTTGAAGAGGAGCGTGAGAGTAAGAGAGTGGTTGAAATGTTTCCTAACATTATGAGGTGTGGAATATTTGGTCCAAGCGGTTGTGGAAAGACGAATGTTCTGATAACTGTTTTACTTCACAAAAAACCCATGACATTGATAACTTTGTGTTCGCAAACAGCATTCCAAGAAAAGTACGGACTACTGGAGAACCTGATCGAGTCGTATAATGCAAAGGAGAGTGAAAACAAAAAAATTACTTTCACAAAATGCACTCAGGATAATTTAGTCAAACCGGAAGAAACTACACCAGGTACTTGTATAATTTTCGATAACATACTCACAGAGGGGCAGGATAAAATCGCAAATTATTTTCTGAGGGGTAGGCATCGGGAAATTTCATGTTTCTACCTGGCACAATCATACACAAAAATACCAAAAAAATCAGGTATAAGGAAAAATTTTAATTTTCTTCTAATTTTCAAAAAAGATAATGTTAATTTGCCACAGATGTACGCTGAGTACATTTCAGATGTAAGTTTTCCAGAATTTAGAGAACTTTGTGCAAAATGTTGGCATCAACCTTACGGATTTCTAACAGTTGACACCAAAAAACGGTTATTCAAACAGAAATTTGAAAAAATTTTAAAGGCTGTTGAGTGAGTGTGCTTGATGGCTGTAGCCTCAACCAACCAACCGACCCACCGACTGACCGACCAACCAACTGACCAACTGACCAACCAACCAGCCAACCATCCAACCAACCAACTAACCGACCAATGAGCCAACCAACTGTCCAACCAACAGACCAACTGACCAACGAGCTAACCAACCAATCAACCAACTAACTAACTGTACTACCATACATCATTGTCATCGTCATCATCATCATTGCCCTCTTCCTCATCCCCATCATCATAAGGAATATTATTACAGTTTTCAGTAATATCGGTAAACATCAATAAAACTGAACCATCGTCGGTGTGACCTGAAACAACAAGACCTTTCACACACTGCTTAAACTCATCCAATGTCAACTCACCTTTTTCAAACTGTTTTGGGATCCGTTTGGGGAGAAAAACTTTGAACTCCATCAGGTCAGTCGGCGAAATTAAATGCGTCAACACGGATGGCCCATATTTTGTATCAATCAACTCGATTTTTACAATTTTATGAACTACGTTTAGTTCCAAATCAATAATTTTACGTAACTCGACTATACCTTTACCCACTTTGTCGTGGATTTTATCAAAATAACTATTATCCTCCAAACTAAAACCGTAGAATTCCAAATGAACGGAACCATCGATTTTATGAGCTAATATCTTGAAACCATAAACATTCTGATTAAACAGTGAAACCCATTTCTCAACACTATTCCTTTTCTCGCAGGTAGGTACACTTGAAACATCACATCATCATTGTCTTTACTATTGAAAATCAAAGCTAAGAACGAACGCCCAAATCCGGTATTAATTACACGAACATTTTTAATTTTATAACAGTAATTCAACTTCAAATCTTTCATTTTCCAAAACTACAATTTTGGTGAACCAAGAGCATCGTTGACTTTCACAACATATTCCTTACTCTGTCGCGGGTAGGGGAAAAATCTGAAACGGATGGAAGTGTTGTGGCTACTGCTGTTACCACCACCACGGACACCACTGCCACAACCACCACCACCACCATTTGTACGACTCAATATCACGAAACCCATGATATTTTTATCGAATTCTCACACCAAATTAACATCGGGCATGAATTTTACAAACTTGTGTGGCAGGAAAATTTTGAAATAATATCGCTTGCCAATATCTAAAACTCGGGCTATCAACCCACGACCAAACCAGGTTTCAATTTCACTAACATCGGTAATGTTGTAAAAATATTTTATTTTCAACTCGGCCAACTTATGTACTGGCAGCACTTTCACGCAAGGACAGGCAGCCAAATATCTAAGAACCGCGCGATGACATTTCTTCAGAAAATTCTCATCTAAACTGGCCAAATCCATTGTGCGGGCAGCAGCAGCAGCACACATGTCGCAGAAAATCGCAATAAGTTTTTTCCAGTTAATAACAGTCGGAGCGTTACAACTCAGAGGTGTTTACAAGAGCACGCGTAAGTTGCCACTGATGATCCGGAGCAAGTGCACCTATATATATACTATTTTACTCACTACCAAAAATTAACAACACACCGAAATAATTAAAATAACTTTTGTCAACTTTTTTTCACAAAAAATTTTCCAAGTCCAAAAAATATTTTTTCACTCCGGAAAAAAATTTTTTCTCGCTCACTACAAACGTGCATCATAAAAATATTTTCACGCCCAAAAAAAAATGATTTCCCAAAAAAAAAATTTCACCTGCGAAAAAAATTCAACCAACTAACGCCCGATGACGAGAAAATTCTCCGATGATCGGAGGGAAATTTACCGCTGCTACGGCCCTTCGGGTCAACGGTAAAAGGATAACCTTTCTTCGGACTAACACACTTGCGGAGAGGGGAAAATGGACGGACTTTTACCGTTGACAGGTGGCTCCAGTCAACGGTAAAGAAATTGTCCTCAAAGTGCCCACTTACTACTTATATATCTACTACTCGGTTAAAAGGAATCACATTTACTTAACAAGAAATCAAATAAAGTTTGGTTATCTTCTTGTGGATGGTTTGCAATTATAAGAGGAAGTCGGATAGAGTAGTGTCCTGGACTGAAAAATAACCACGGACAACACAAATTAGTACCTATTCAAAAATCAGAAATCCCAATCAGTATTTAATTTTCAACATGATAATTTTTTTGGTTGTTTTTTCGTTGCATTTTTTTTCATTTTTAACATTGTAATTTAACTTGAAAGAGTCTTAATTTTCATTTTTAGAGAAAAAATTATAATTTTTCCAATAAAATTTAGGATTCAAGTAGGCGATACTTTTTGCTCGGGTATTTTTCAATTGTTCAAAAATGAGGAGTGCTGAAATTTTATGAATTTCTCTCAAAGTTGTAATTAGATCGAGAGGATCTTTTTAGCAAAATAGAAAGAGGATTGTATTTCGTTTATGAGGTCCTAAAGATTTTTTTGTGAAAACAATATTTTAGCTCTGAGACTGATGCAAACTTAAATGACTCCTCTTGCCCGAGTTTCCTTAAATTTTGTTTTTATGAAAAGGAAGGAGGGTGACAAATTTAGAACGGAAAAATATTTTTGTGGACTCAACTCTCCAACTACCTCTTATAAAAAAAATAAATATTTATTGGTTATACAAACGTATTAAATTTACTGAACAAAGGGGAATGTTGTAAATCACACGAGTAGCAATCACCTACTTCGCACACAAGTCGTATTGTCACGCACTATTTTCCAATCACCCTCAAATAATGGTATATTACACAACATGGGAGGAAAATGAGCAATTCCCAACGAGTGCAATGTTTGCCATCACGAGCGTGTAGTAGTCGCGCTTGAGTTGTTAGTTGCTCACTTTGACCAAGTTGTATACAACATTTTTTGCAACAAGTGCATGAATATTGAATTTGAGCTTAGCGGAATAAAATAGGGATAATGGGGTGCTAAATGTAGAGAATTGAAGAAAAAAAATGAAAAAATTAAGAAAAAGGAAAGATAAAAGAGAAAATTGTCAAAAATTAAAAAGAAATTTAGAAAACTTAAATCCAAAACCTTCCCCTCCCCTTCACCCCTAGCACCCAAAGAAAATTCTTATTATGACTGACGTATAAGCAGATTATCAATGAAATTGAGAAAAAAATTAACTGCTGCAAATAAATAATAGAAAACCCTCGATCACCTCGTATCTAGGTCTCACAGCCTAGTTGGTAGATTGACTATCTCTCAATATGCAGTTGGTGGTTCGGGTCACCATCCCGACAAAGAAAAGTTGTAAGAAAATACTGTAATTAATAGTTTAAAATAAATGGTTGGAGTAATCCATTGAAAGGTGTGGGCAATCTAATGAACCAATTAAGCGTGATACAAAATAATGACGTACCTAATGACAATTACTAAGGAGTGAGAAAAAGAGGTTAAGGGGTGAGAAAAAAATGTTAAGGAGTGAAAAAAAGTAATGAAGGAGTTATAAAAAGAAATTAAGGAGCTAACAAAGTGAGTGGCATTCGCGAGTTGTGAAATTGGCCACTTTTATCAAGCCTTAGATGCCTCGAAAATGCAGAAATTTTTACACGTGTTTCAAAAAAAAACTTATATTGCTAAAAAAAATTAATTGTTCCCCAGTTAAATAGCTAATTATTGATAACTGATAATTTTGCTTCTTTTTACCAAAACATTCTAATACTCCTTACCATTCCTACTTCCGTGTCCATAAAAGATAAATTTTCACTTAGGTAACAAATTGATTTTATCAGAAAATAAATTTGAGAGGTGCGAAAAATAAATCGAGCCATGAAAGAAAGTAATCGAACCGTGAGTAAAAGTAATCAAGAGATACCTTTTCATGTCGTGTTGATATCCCCGTTGTACAGTCAAGGAGTACGAAATAGTTATACTTTTCGGGTTTGTGTTTCAAAAAAAAAAAAAACATTGGTTCGTCACTTGAGGATCAAACTTTTTGATAAACTTCTGGTTTTTTTGTTTTTCCTTTAAGTAGCGTTAAAAATTAAATTTCTCGTCAGGTCTAGAAGTAATAAATTTTCTGGGTAGACCCTCGTTCACTACGTACTTGTTCTAGCAAATCCAACGATGAATTTGGATTGCATTATAGTTTATGGCAATTACTCATTACCTAGTTAGAGTTTAAGCGAAACGTCTCAACCATCCCTACAGGGTAAAAATTAGCTCATAGCATCAAAAATATTAAAACAGGATATTGATACTGGAAGGGAAATTTGTAGAAACTATAAAAACAAAGAAATAACTCGAAATGCTACGAGACGTTATGGTAGGTTATGTACATTTATGAGAGGTTACAAAAGGTTATTCGATGTTATCAGCTGCAATGATATAGCTACAAATCGCATTTTTGAAAGGGAAAAAAAAATTTCTAAATTTTCGTTGATTTATTACGAGTAGCTAAAAACGACACCCTTATAATCCAATCAAGATAGATTTTTTATTCAAATAAATTGGAAAAACTTTGATTTCTTCTCTAAACGTTCAATTTTGGCGTTCAAAATAACGTATTAAAAGACTTATTCCCCCACCGCGAGTGTCCACTGGTACAGGGGTGAATATTATGTTTATCTCAACAAACATCACTTTTTGAAAAAAGTGTACCTGCCTATTATGTATGAAAATGTTTGGCCCAAAATTTACTGTAACATATTTATTTTAGTCGTTTGATGTCCTACGCTCCTGCGAACTAGACGCGAGGAATAATGACTCAATCTTTTATGATAGGTAAGTACATTCATTTTTACATCGACGTTGAAACGAGAGGCAAGAGGAGACTAATGCCCCTTTTCTTGGTTTTTCTTTTCTTTACTGGCGACAACCGAATAAAAAGCCTTTCTAGAATGGACTATGCGTATGTTGTTATAGTAAAATAAAATTTGCCAAACTTATGTAGGACCATATAGCATCTCACTGATAGAATTTTATTCTTAGGTGATAAGAATATTTCGGGTAGAAAATTTTATGGAAAATATTTTAATACTGAACTATTTTTTACGAAACGTTTCACCTCCTTGTATAAAATTGCAAACACTTCAAAATGTCACACATTTCATTCTCCCAGGAGGAAAACTATAAATGAATGTGGTAGGTGGTATTTGATCGAATACGTGTGGGAAAAACCCAAACACATTCTAGCGATCAAATCTTTGCTTTTGGTTGTCAGCTTATTCTCTTATGTGAAAAAGTACAATCTCTCGCAACAATTTCTCAAGGTGGGGGATATCCGACGAATAAAATGAATAAACTTTTTCATAAAAAATGGTGTCGAACATTTTCTTACTGGAATACGGTTACAAAAAAATCAATATTTTCTGAGATAAACGAGAAAAACTGCTTCGGGGAGCATATTCACCCCCATATATGTGGACACAAGGGCCGAGGAACTGAGATTTTTATTACGTTATTTTAGATGCCCAAACTGACTGATGGGTGAAGAAATGAAAACGTGAAAAATTAATGGGAATAGAAGTAATTTATGTTCTTATTTGATTGGACTATCAGCTTTGAACGAACGAAGGAGGTTAGAAAAAAGGAAAATGCTTAATAAATATCCTTATCAAATGGAATTTCTAGTATAGAAGATCTGCAAGTAACAGTTACAATAAATTTATCTAATACATCCAAAAATGGTCTCTTTGATCTTTTTGTTTTTTATAACATTGGCCTGCAGTATAGGTACTTAGCCAATTGTTTTTGTAACAATTTGTCTCGTAAAAAAGAAAAAAAAAAGGTTCTCTATTTTCAAAAACATAGAACGTAATAAAGTAAAATAAAAAAACAAACAAATCAAAAATAATAGTTCATTACTGTGGAATACCTTGTTGTGAAAAATTATTCTCACCAGAAAGTAAATTCAACAGAATTTAAGCGTGTTCAGCCACTTCATACACAATGTATGGGTAAGCCAAAACCAAGGCAAACACTGGCTTTTTAGAGCCGGTTTGGATGGTTTATATACTGGCTTATTTACACGCCCACAAACACACGTATGTAAAGAATACGTACGTTAGTGAGAACGGTCCAGTTACATCATCCCCTATTGTGATAAGAAATGGTTGGCCAGTTCGTGTACAGATCGTGACATCATTCTATTGTGTCACGATTTGGTATTCGTATATTACCTGCATGTACTTACAGGTAATTACGATCAAATGTAATGTGTGTTTAACATCACGAAGATGAATATTTTGCCTGCCCTTTGGGGCGGCGACTGTTGTCAAGGGGTCCAAACCCCTATCCCTCATACAGGTGAGTCCCCACAATTACTATAAAAGGGAGGAAAGTAAGCGAGTGAGGATGAGTTGTGAAGTTGTAGCACAAGCCAAAGGCGAGTGCTGCAATCGCATATGAGTGGCACTCTCTTACTTTTTGACACTGTATAGTAAGGTATTTTATTATATAGGTGAATAAAAAAATATTTTAACTGTCAAATGTTATTTATAATATTATAATAATTGATGAAAATGGAATTTTGAATCCTAAGAATGGTAAAAATAGAGTTCAACGAATCATTATCAGTTACCTATTACAGTAGCCGCATTGGATGTCTATTTTCACGACATCATATAGAGTGATTCACTGTTATTTGAACAATGTGAATATAGTCATCCTCAAACAGGGAAACAAATAATTTTTTTCTCTGTTCGTGTATTTTCTTCCCCATTTGGTTATTTTTTTGTCTGTTGTGAACTCTTGTTGGTAAAACTTTGTTTTTTCACCATCAATCTCGTTCATAAAGTTGCAGTTTTCATTCACCTATAATAAAATAAATTTCTATGATAAAACGACACAGATGAACGCGCCGAGAGAAATATGCTTCCCTTGTGGCAGTTTGTCCGGGGTCGAAGCCCAGTAATATAATATTAATTTCTTTAATCCTACCAAAAATATTCTCGTTTCATCTTTTCATGTTTCATGACATAGGGCTACAATATTGTTTTTGTTATGATTTTGCGGGCAAAAGGCAAATATTAAAAAAAAAAAGCTGTTTTCAGAACAAAAAAGAAAGAAAAGAGGAATAATAAAAAAATCAGGAAGAAAATATTCCTTTGACTGAACGACATGGAGGAAAAACTTTATAACCAAAACTAGAGCAACAAGTTCCTTCAATAAAACAAAAAATAAAATAAAAAAATTGAAACCGACCACAATGTGGATGTTTAAGCTCCCTGCGCCATTTCACCTACTCGCCTAATGTCAGATTCGAAACTCTGAAAACTGAAGTTCGGTAACAAAGTTCAGCGCGGATAGTCTCCATGTCCTGTTTCCTGTTAAATCCACCTTCTCCATTTACCATAGTAAAAAAAAAGGGCTCAGTCATTGTTAATTTTATAAAACTCTAGCAGTTCGAAAACTGTAACTAACCAAAAAAAAAAAAAAAGGAAAAACAAGCATAGGATAGGTATAAAAAGTTCACGCTTATGTAATATTCAAGTTTCCTTTTGTCGCCTACATTTAAGCATCATAACCCTTTTCGCTGCCCTTTTCAAAACCACTCGTATATCAACCTCAATCTCATCCTTTATATTCTCTGTAACGTATAAAAAGTGTATTAATGCGATAAAAAATTTATAACACCTAAAAGCGACCCGCGGTCATACTAAATTTGGTAATTACCCTTCTTCTTAATGTGCTTATGGAAAATATCTTCGAACCATGAACAAAATAAAGTAAAAAACTAAAAAAATTAAAATCAAAACATCTATAAAATAATGAATACATCCAGCGTCATTATTTGGACTTAACGTATCGTCAACTTGTAACTATTATTTTGAGGTATTTACGATATAGCTTCTGTAATCTCATGATGATGAAGCTTGTGTTTTTTTTTTGTTTTGCTGTGAAAAAAAAATTAGAATTTCTACTTCAAGTGGGTCGCAAGATTTTCAAAAATTACCATCCATTTAATGTACTAAATGAGCCGTAAATCCGGTCAAGGAAGGGGTTCTTGACAGACTTTTCAGACAGTATTTTAACTCGATGGATTTGTTTGTATGTTTTCTGAAATAAAATATATTTAAAGGCCTCGAATGAATAAAGTGCAGCGTCAACTCTAGGGCACTGAAAAATGTATCCCTTATTTCGGTTCTTTGCGAATATCTCGACATTTACTGGTTTCAGACCAAAAAATGTCTTATACCAAAATAAAGACAATAAAATTTTCTACGAGAATATTCTTATTCATTTCGTTCGTATTTCTCATCATTTTCGAGAAATTCACCCAACAAAGTTATATTCTTCTTTTCAAAAAAATGTTAGAAAACAGAAATGTATCCGAAAGTGGACTTGAAAACAGCTTGGAAAGAATAATTAAGTGAAAATTCATTTTTAAGAGACACCTTTAAATAATAAACATACCTTCCCTCATGGACAAAATATGTGTGATCCTGGTAAAAACATACGTAAAATAATTCATTCAATACTCACCAACAGCGAAACCTCTCAAAACAGATAATGAACAGGGTTAAATGGTCTAGTGAGCCAGATTTAACCTCTCAATAATGGACTGGTAGGCCTATTATCAGCTTAATAAGACTCTTTTATGATGATTAATTTTTCTGAAAATACATTGTTCATTGTTTTATGAGTTCAATACTGTGATAAAAACATTATCGTCAATCACATAATTCTTCTAACAACTGTACATGCATTTTTTGATTATTGTATACTCTATAATTATATTACATTGGGGGGTTCGCCCCTTGACCGCTTCGCGGCCCAACTCCCTCTGGTGTTACTTTCTCTCGACGCTTCGCGCCTCGATATTCAGTGAATCAAAAGTAAACTATGAATTTTAAAAATGTTTATTTATTCATCAAAAAAAAAATATGAAAAACTAAATTATAATATTGTTCCATCCTGTTTTTGCAGACGATTCAGTTTGTCTATAAAAACATGTCGAACAAATATAGATGACTATTATTCCTAATTTTTGGAATAATAGCTGTCTATATGATACCTAGCTTCTCACGGACAAACACCACCAAATATGCTGACAATGAAAAGTCATCATATTTAGCAGATGTTCCATGTCACGCCACCTTGTTTGGTTGGCCATTTTGGATTATAACAATGAAATCACAGGCGATGTTATATTTTCCTTTCGAAGACGAATTCATTCCTGAATTACCAACTGAGTCGAGAAGTTAAGGTCCATATTTGATGTTATGGAAATCAGGTTTCACCTATGTTAGGTAAAAGTAATAAGTAATAGTTTTGTTTTGTTATATTTGAAGTGAAAACTAATAAAAGATAATAATAAGAAATTATCTTATTTGTTGAAGAGTTCTAATCATAGAATATCTTCACAACAAATATGAACTTAATCATAATTTAAAATTAAAATGAAAAAACAACTAAATTTTTCTAATTTTCCCGATTTTATTCACCAAAATACTTTTTTATATCATGTAAAAAGAAGTAAAAAAACATTTCACCCATTTCACCTCCTTAAGGAATGAATTTCCAAAAATCTAGAAATTTATTTTTAAGGAATGAATGCAACAACCATTAAAGAGATATTGACAAAAATGTGAGAAAAATTCAAAACACATTTCACCCCTTTTTGACCCCTTCGGAATGGAATTTCAAAAAATCCTCTCTTAGTGAGCACTTACACTATAATAGTGATATACCTCTAAAATTTCAAGTCATTGGTGCAGTTGTTTTAGCAGGACAGTGATGAGTGAGTAAGTCAGTCAATCAGTCAGGACTCTATTGTATTAATATAGATTACTACATTAATTTAACTTTTTTTCTTGTCTGTAATTGTCAGGTTTAACCGTACTTTGATAGGCAAATTACTCTAAAACCATGAAAGATGGAAAAAAAATTAATAGTTACATTCTTGTAGACAGTTTTATCTCATTTATTTTTGTACCTAACTATTGATGATCTTTGACCAACCAATAATGAGATATTTGTGAGAAACCGAAGCATAAAATACATTTTTCGATGCAAGGTTGCCTTATCTTTTGAATTTGAGGACATTTAGTTTTAGGTATATTATTATAATATGCATCTACAACGTCTGTCTAGAACCCATTCTTGAACACTCATCATTGAGTGGAGTATATGACTGTCACGTTTTATAATTTTTATTTTAAAACAATGATATATTATAACTTATTCTGCCACACAAAAATATTTTAGAAGATGATAAGTGCGCTACATTATGTAAAAGGTTAAGTAAAAAAACAATAAACGTTCAAACAAACTATAAACAAAACTCTAAGGCAGCAATACTTTGCTAGAAAACCCAGTTTGCCAATTTTTATATTTTTTAAAAGCAGATCTGAATTTCAAACATGTGAAAAAGTTGTAAAAAAATATCCATAGTCATCGATATCTGATGAGTCAAGGACCTCGGATGACGAATAAAAATACGTTTAAACTCAGTCGAGCACTCAAGCTGTAGAGGTAGACTGTATTTTATGTAAAAAGAGTATAACAATCTGTATGATAATTCAACGAGTGATCGGGAGTTAGAAGAAGGTTCCCGATTAGGTACGATTAGATTGAATAAAGTCGAATGAGAGGGGAAAGAAAGTGTTACCATGAATAAGAAAGTTTAAGAAAAGGTTAAGTGTTGTTCATCAGTGTGGAGAGAAAAGGATTGGTATACCCAACAATATCTAACAATCGTATCGATCTACCGATATTTTATTACTACAGAAGTAAGTAAGTAAAAAAATTACGAACAACTATATTTATCGATATATTTTACAAAAATATCGGTTTTTTGTATAAACTACTGTAGCAATAGTTCTAATAGTTCTGAAATTTTAACCAGACCTACTTCTGTATGAAACCAGTCTCCTTCTAAAATTTTATCCCAATCTTAGATACCTTAGTTTTCCTATAATCCTGGAAAAACAATTTTCTGCAAAATTATTGAAATAATAGGAAACAAACTTCTTTCAGACATACTCCTATATGCGGAATATCTCACGTGAAAAATTCAGTTCCATCCGTTTTGTAGTTTTCTCAAAACAGTGTACAGAAAATTTAGCGATACATAATAAATTATGTATATAGCAAGAAGCCCAAAAGAAAAAAAATTAGTCATAATTTTTTTTTTTTTTTTTCAGGAGATGACAAAAACTGATTTACAAGAATATTTCAACCATGTGGTTACACATACGTAATTCTTAGCCCGCTACACTTTGACTTTTCCAACGTTGTAAAATATCATACCAATAAATTTTTCTATCAGTTAATAGAGTTTTCATTAAAAATCTCAAAATGTAGCGGACTCAGCCTTGTCCCGTTTAAAATATAAAAATAATGGGAACTGATTTTGACTTCATCAAAACATGTCAAACTTTGAACAAGCATAGAACAGGAACGAACTGAGATAGAGTCAAAAAATTTTCTGCTATCGATCAGTTTCTGTAAGAACTACCAAAATAAGCCAAAATCTCATTTTTGATCAAAAGTGACTCGTTGGTTTTTTTTTTTAGGTTCACCTATATATACATACATATGAAAATTAGGTCATAGTGGTAACATGGTGTCGATAGTTTTATTATCTCATCGAATGGACAATTTTCATCATTTGTACCCCTAACCCTTTTGTGAGATTATTTTGAATGTCTCGTTTGCAAGCAAACTAGATAAAAATGAAAATTGAAGAGATTATAAATGATTATCATGTGCGAGAAACGTGAAAAATGTGGTAGACAGCATAATTATGCAGGTTGGGGAAGTTTACATATATGTTATGTTTGACTCGCACTTCCAAGAATCTACCTGCCAACAAAATACTTTAACTGTGAACAAACAATGATTTATTTTCTGTCAATAGTTTTTTTTTTTTTTTTTTTTTTTTGAGGTGAAGGAGGTCTAGTCCTTTAGGACATCATCCCTATCTACACCACGTTCTTATTTTTATATGGTGAACACGATAGTGATAACACAACTAGGATAAGTGTGGTCAGCATACACATAAATTCAGTATAGGTACCACAGTTGTGTGATTGAATAATTCATTGCCATTATATTGAATGAGTATGATTGGTGCAGGTTACTTGAGCACACAAAAAAGAGTATGAAATACTAGTTCCAATTCTATCCATCTGGAACGTCTTTGTTTTTGTTTTTTGTTTTTTTTTTTTTGTGGTAATCTGCATTCTTTACATATGTAGCTTCCAAATAAAACACGTTTTTTAATAAAATATATATCACTTTACGTATCTTGCAAATGCGTATAAATATTGCCAGACGTTCAACAAATGACTCTAAATATAACTTATTAAAAAAAAGAGGGGAAAGAAAAATAAGAAAGTTAATATAAAATTTAGTATACGCACATCTGTTGGTTTAAAGGGGGGCAACCAACTGTTTACATTTTAGTCTACAGTTCCAATTGATTTTTCAACACGTTTGACCCAGAAAGAACAATTTTATTACCTACTTGTACAGAAATAAACAGATTTTGTTGTTTTTTTTGTCTTTTTTTGTTTTGTTTTTTTTTTTTTTGTAATCAAATGAGGCTTTTATAAAGAAGGGCGTCGAAGAAGAATTTATTATTAAATTTATGAAAATATAATTCGTCCAATTATTCCAATTCATTTCAAGATTGCTAAATTTCCCTTTAGGCAGTAAACGTTTAAGAAGAGTCATTAATCATTATATTGAAAATATTATAATTGGTGAAAGAATCAGTTCCGTAAGTGATCGCTTCGGCCAGCATCCTTTTTAAATGAAATTTATTCCTGAATTTGATATAATAATTATAGAATAAGACACCCACTTCAAAGGGCCAGAAGTATAATCAAAATTTGAAAATTTCATTCATAAATACTCTATGAAATTAATTTTTTCGTATTTCTTCGTTTTTATCAAATAATGTTTTCGCGTTCTAAAAGAGAGAGAGAGAAAAAAACCTTTTTATTCGGGGTCTGTAACGTGCTGACTTTCATTTTAAATTTACGTTTAAATAAGTGGCAGCTTATTGTGTCTCTACTCTTCGCAGGAGTCAAATGCAACGAAATTAAAATTTTTCACAAAAAATGTATCGTATTTTAAACGAGCAAAATGTCTAAACCCTACTATCTTTTTTTGACTTTTTTTATTTTTTAATTTGAAAAATGAGAATGAAAAATATTACTGTATACCTCGAAGTTAATTTATTCGAGAGTTTAAAATTTAATAAAATGACGTAAGAAATGCAAGAAAATGATTGTGAAGAAAAAAAAAAAATCATAAAAAGTTTGAACGTTATTACCAGTGTACCACCTTCGACATATTTTTCTTTTTTACATTTTTTGAAAAAAGGAAAAAACGTGTGAACGCCACGTAAATACATTTATAAACTCTCTTCGGAATACCTTTTAGTAGTAAGCATTTTCATTGTAGTAATGTCACAGTGGAGTAGAACAGTTCTTTTTTTTCTTTTACAGCAAAGACTAGTCATAAAGGTACTTAACGTTATCTCTTCATTCTGAAATTCTCATTCGACAATTTTTCATAAATATTATAACTTGTACGTATGGTGAAAGCTGATAACCCTTTTGTGAGGTCAATTTTAATACCTCGTTTGCAAGCAAACTGGGTAAAAAGAAGGCCTAGAACAAACATGAAAAATTGACATAGCACACGAGAATTTGTTAAATGGGAAAATTCTCACCCGAAATGACAAAAAAAATATATATATTAAAAAAATCAAAAGTTGAAGCGGAAAAAATGAAAATAAGATAACAAAATCCATATTGTTCCGTCCCATTTTTGCAGACGATTCAGTTTGTCTACAAAAACGTGTCGTACAAATATAGACAACTATTATTCCTAATTCTTGGAATAATAGCTGTCCATATTCAACCTTGCTTCCCACAGACAAACACCACAAAATATGCTGACAATGAAGTGTCATCATATATGGTGGATGTTCCATGTTACGCCATCTTTTTGGTCGGCCATTTTCGATCTATAACAAAGGAAACAAAAGTGATGTCTTGTCTTCTATTCAAAGACATATTCATTCCTGATTTAGCAGCCGAGTAATAATGTTAAGGTCTATACTCGATGTTATAGACATCAGGTTTTGTTAGTATGGATTGCTAATAAGTTGAAATTTTAAAGTGTTGTAATAATTTGAGTTTGAAACTAATAAAAGATAATATTTATAAATTATCTTATTTGTCGAAATAATTCTGACGTAGAATTATTCTCACAACACATATGTAAATTAAAATTTTTTAAATTTTCTAAAGACCAAAAAAAAAAAAAAAAAAGGCAAACTCCACGTAAATTTCTGTCATTCACCCTTCCCTCCAAACGACGCACTTGATTCGCCACTGGAGGATGTAGGCTTGATTTCTAACTCGTACATTAATAATTCTAATGTAATGTTGCAGGTAACCACAGATCTTATACAAGGTCATAGTTTCATCTACAGTTACTTCGCCTTTGACATACACAGTAATTATATAATTAAGCAAGGATGTAGGTATTTCTATCGTAAGAAGGGAGAGGATTCACATCTTAGACACCTCTTCTTCCCCCTCATCGAAACTCCAACTCCAACGATAAAGACACACTATTTGTACTGCCAATCTTTTCTTTAGCTAAGGGGTTTAAACCGCGGTGAGCCTTCTCCTTAACTACAGCCTTGTAATTAAGATAGCCAATCCAGTAGACAATGAACAGTGATATAGAAACATCTACGTAATAATGATCGTAAACTACATTAACAGCAGTTGGTAATCGAGTTTCTACACAAATAATGTGAGAGCGTACAGAAGTAGCCGAGAAATTATCCAAGCAAAACATTCGGGGAAAGAAAATGCCTCACATTTAGTTGCAAAGCCCATCAACTTGTTATATAAAAGATTGAAAATATTAAAAGGGAGATGAGTCACTACAAGCGAGATTAAGGAAAATCGTACACTTTAAAATGGCGTCATAGTGACACCCATCATTCATCTGTACCAATTTTAAATTAACCCTCGTTATTAAATTTCTTAAAATGTTCAGGTGCCCAATAATTACAACATTATTCTCGCTTTTCACCCATTTTAACGAATATTTGGCATTGATAAAGCATCCAGAACTCCTCATTTTCATGAATTTTCCCTTTTAATATCTAAAAAATTAAGACAATCTTATTGTTAGACGACTGCCACTTACCATATCATTCGTTTTAAACTTGTTTTAAATACGTCCTGATTAAGATAAGTTGACAAAGGTTTTTCAACATTTTTAGTAGTAGTATTTGCTGGGTGATAGCCCCTGATAACTTTCGATAAAAAATTTTCTTAACACAATTCCAGCGATAATTTTTTTCGCAAGATTTTTAGTTTTTCAAATTTTCAAACTCGAAACTTACATGATCACCTTCTCGTGTTGATTATATTAATTTTTTGAACTGCAACAATTTACTGGTTTAATGTGAGCTTACCAGTTCCAAAAAACATTCCTGTCGAATGCATCGTGTACAAGAATTCAAAAATTATAAAATTAAAGACGTCATCGCAAAAGCAGCCGAAAAAGTTCACTCGTAAAATATGAACGTTATCACTTTTTTACCAGAAAATAAAAAAATTTCGAACATTTATCGTTCGTGGCAACAAAAAGAAAAAAAAAGCTAAACAAAATATTCATCCCTGAGAGATTCAATCTATTTATAAGTTTCTTATGAATGTGAAAAGTTACGCTCAAGCTCAACTATTATCGGAGAAAAATATTCCAAAACAAAGGAAAAATTGTATCATTTGAAAACATTCTCTTATATTCGCAGAAAAAAAAAAAAAAAAAAAAAAGGTTGAAAAAGAAAAAGCCAGTGGGAAGGAAAATGTTAAAAATCTGCTCGCCAATGTAAACGTCTTAAACGTTTCCGTGTTTCTGACCTTTATAACCGAAGCTTAAAAAAAAAGAAAAAAGAAAAGAATATTTTCGTTTGTTTGGAAACAGTTTTTTTTTTTTCTTTATCAACATATTATAGGCCCATGGGAGAAATAATTGGAGGAATTTTATTTGTGCTATTTTCTCTTTTTTCCGTTTAGTTTTCTCCTTTTCCTTATTTCATAAAGATGTACGAGAGGAAAGCGTTGCGATCAAAAGAAGACGAACTGAACTTGAACAAAAATCTTTAGATGGTTCACAAATTAGCAGAAGAGAAACTGCGGAAAAATTTCAGATTTCAATTTCACAAATTCAATTGATGAACATCAAAAATAAAAGACAAATATTCTGAAAAGTTATATACCTACATCTACGCAACAGTAGCCAAACAAAGACCTTTATGTGCCTATAACTCAATTTTTTATTCACTTTTCCTCATACACCCTCTCCTACAAGAAAAAATTATTTTTGTTTACAAATCATCTGCTTTCAAAAAATTATTTTTCATTCCTTTCGCTTCAAAAACACTATTTTGCTACACTGATTTTTGGGGTGAAAATTGTTATTTGTGAAACTGTATTTCTAAACACTGAACAACTTTACTTTGCAGACTGCTAGTTTACTTTTCAGGCAGCTCAATTCATTTTGCCGGCTTCTCCAACAGATAACATTGTATTTCAGCACAAATGTGTTGATTTATTTGAATGTTCAATGTGAGAACTGCCATACCTTGCTCTATATAAAATACATTCGCCAGTTATATCCTGCGGTGAGATGGCCATGTGGTGAAATTCATCACTTTTAACTGACAAATATTTAGGTCCTAGGTTTGATTCTCCAAACTTACAAAACTTACATCTGGTGACCCTGTATTTTTATTTTTATAATCATAATATAGATATAGTCGGAAAGAAAAAAGTAATTTTGTTTCCTGAAATTGCCATCAATGTCTGACAGTAGCAAGGCATAGAAATATAAATTATAGCCATCCATAACATTAGAAATATATTACCTTCTCATTGAATTTGAATCACCCTGTATGTATGTAGTTTATTTTTTTACAAATTTTTAGTGTTATCATTTATTGATAAAGATAGGCCAAGTGGTATGGTTCTTGGTCTTACAGTACGAAAGTTGTAAGTTCGATTCTAGAAATGGAAATGTGTTCGGCTCGGTTTAACTGGTGCTTGCACATGTAACCGGTAAATTCATGCTGGAGATCATTCCAAATCTCGGCTATCACCAGCAATTTCTGGACACCGGCGGGTAAAATGGCTATGTTTCTAGAACCGAATATTAAAAGCATAATATAAATTAATAAATAAAATATTTCCATTTAGCGCTTAATTGCCGATAATCAAAAATGTAGATCTAATAATATTTGAAATTCGATCGTTTTTTTTTTTCTTCTTCTTCAAGAATTCCTTAAATTTCACAATTGTAACTACAACACCTACCATTATGTTATTGTAAATTGTGATTCTGAAAACTTAAAATCGTATCCTATAGCAATGGTTCGATGCAAAAAACAATCTTATTCCACCATCCAAAAATTATTTTCATTTATGCATCAAGACTCCAGCTCAGACTATATAGGTCTACCTTGCATGAAGTATAAGTTACCTAAAACACGTGTAATCGGCTTACTCACACTGTACACGATTTTGCTTGGTTCAAATTTACAATATTATATTATAGGCCTAAAGGTGATAACGAAGTGTGTTCGGCGCATGCAATTTAAACGCAGCCTATTCCTGCATACAAGTCAACAATATTCGATGTAAATTCTGTCGCCCGTATACAGTGTTATGTTCCATCAAAGACTATATAATAAGCACCAGTATTGTGCACTTTATGTGTTGAAATCCTAATGCATACAGAAATGCGAAGTGTTTTCCTCCAATAACAATATCAAACTCTTCGTCAAAATTCCATCTACAAACACCGGTCAAACTCGGTTTAAGTGCAGGTCTATACCCGGTATAGAGGATAGCTTATAACTTATGTAGCATACCCACATTTGGAACTTTTCTACCGTATACTAATAAATAATCGATGTACATTAAGACCTAGGTAACGTTTTTGCAGATAAAAGCCGCACGCAACATATACATATAATATAGGCCTAGCCCACCTTTCATATAATCCATTAGCAAAAGAATTGGAAAAAGAAAAAAACTTGGTACATCGAATCCAACAGAAAAGAACTTTGTTAGATTAATTGTACTTTTAAATTAGTTTCCACTTATTTTAGTAATTTTATTTCCCGTTTACCTAACTTTCTACTTTTCCTTTCTTTTTACTAATTTTTTTTTTTTTTCTTCTCTTGTTTGGTACCTACAGCTTTCGTATTTTCCGCATTGCTAGAATTCACCATCGTTAATTACTTGTGGCGCAAACTGCAGCCGGAATTGTTGAAAAAAATTGTTTCCATTCCACGCGAGGTTAATGGCGGCAGTGATACCAACAACGCTGTCAGCCTGAAAACGTCTTCCGACGGCCATCTCGACAATGAGAAAGCAAATGGTGGCTCGCAAACTGAATTCGCTGTCGCAGTGACCGTGGTACGATATTTTACTAAACGTCAGGTAAAAATAGCGCGAGATACAAGACCCCAAACCCTATCCCTGCATGAATTTAAATGAAAGAAAAAAAAAAATCTGTTTCACTAGCTGTAAAATCATTTGGAAAGTAAGGTTGTGATAATTTAAGATTTCATTTACAAGTTTCTGGTTCTAATACTAAATTGGAAAAATGGTACTAGAACTGATGAAAGGAAATGGTTCCTTGTCTTTTTTGGCAATGATATAGGAAAAAGTGTTATTGGTCAAATTTTCACTTTTCTGACATTGATTTTGTCAATGGTATTTCTGAAATAATGTTAATGTTTCTGATCAAGGTTTTCTTAAAATTCTTAGCATTATGTTACCGTATTTTGAAAACTTTGCATGACTCTAGGTACTGTTCTAGTTCATTGATTTTCTTTGAATTTAGCAAAACTATTCGGTTGATAAGCTGACTGGGTCCGCAAAATTTTCATAACATGGTAACATAATGCTAAAGGGTGTGACACCTTAAGAAATTCATGAACTTCGAAATTCTGTTTATTGCTTATTAAATGAATAATGTCAGTAGAAATGAACCAGTTCAATGTGATTTTTCATGAAAAATCCAAAAATATCGTTGAAAATAATTTTTGATTGCGCTGAAAGCTACATTCTGCATGATAATGGCTAAAAGTGTGGTTTATCAGTTTTTAACATCAATGATCCAGTAGACAACACTACTTTGTGCCATTTTGTAACGTCGACACTGTGTATACCAGTTTGCAACACATCCAAAGAATCAAAGATCTGAGTTGAATTCTCAGTTTTTATGTTACTTTGAATTTCTCAAAATACAGTTAGTGTTGAATCCATGGATAATATAGAGAACAAAAAATATTTCTTAAGAATTAATTATCCACTGAGAGTTATATAATTACACGCATTCTTGTAGGTACCTACATAAAAATATAATTATCTGATAATGGTGAAAATGTAAGAATTACCTCCGTATTTTTTATACATTCAGCCCTTAGGTACCCTTAGCATGGTCTTTTTCAGCTTATTTGGAGAGTATTTTGGAAAAAATACTAGGCTGAAATGGAAAACAAATCTCAATCAAGTAAATTTGTCAACTTAAACAATTTGTGTTGCATACTGGAGGTTCCATTTTTAATACATTTCGCCCCTATGCAAAACTCTCTTCCAAATTGTGGCCAACTGAATATTGTGAATATTTATGTACCAATATGCAACACTTGTATTTCAATAAATTGAAACGTTCATTTACATCTCAATTTGTTTGATATCAATTTTAGGAGTAATCACCATCTTGGAAAAAAAATTTCATCACAAAATATTCACAATATTCACTCCTATTGAAATTATTGTCTTCAACACAACTGAAAAAACTGCAATAAAACACTCAATTCTCATTTATTATCATTCCCAGTAACAGATAAGAAGTATAAGTTAGATTTTTTAGGTTCCATATCAACCTCTCTTTCTGATGAAAAAAGCAGAAATGAATTTTAGCTGATGGGGAGCCTTATTTTTATCAGTTGAATAAAGCCAAAAAGATTAGTGTTGTAAATTGGTGTGACATAGCAAACTGATGCACCCACCCTAAATTTATTTCAAAAATACCTACCTTGATATCGTTTCTCAAGTTATTGTTCATATTAATCCAAACAAACCGAGTAAAAAGGTTTAAAAATAATTAAGTTAAAAAAAAAGGTAAAAAAGAGGTAAAAAATAAATAAAATCACTTAAAAGTAAAAAAAGAAAGTGCATAAAATTTTTATTTCGTTATTGTTCTGACAATATTAATTGAAAATTGCATATATTTCAATACTACCGGACAAAGTGAGGGATCTTCTATGAGTTGTGGTGACAACATGAGCGACAGACAAGTGTTGTAATCATATAAGTCAAGATGGGGTTACAATAGTTTGATGCAAGTCTAAAAAAGGTAATTCATGCACATGACGCAGTTCCAAACCAGCCAAAAATTATCAGTATTTCAGTTCCATACTGTAGATCCTTGTAACACAATTTTGCAACCCCCCCCCCACTATCATAATGATCAATCATGTAAATTGAAAGATTGTTTCCAAAAATTTATATGGTATTTAGAGACTAATAAGGATTGGTATGGTATTGAATTTAGCAAAATTGGCCAACTAAATTTCAAATGGCAGCCAATACAAAATTTGACACTTACAGAAAATAGATGGAATTTCTGCGTGGAACTGCTATGCCTAGAAACTCAAATTGCACGGAACTGCATGATTGGAAAAATACTCTTGGCACAAAAATCTCTCACTTTTAGACCATTTGTGTGGAATTGTTCAACAATCATCAAGGTTGCTCACATTGCAACTGAGCACCAAACAATATTTTTTGCAACACATGGGCATGGATAATCAGGGAAGGCATCTAACTGGTTAGGTAGGAGTAAAATATTTTTGTTGTGAGAGCTGATGAATGGTGTTTTACAAGAATGAAATGAAATTGCCGAAACAAAAACTAACATACCTAAGTAAAGAAAATTTGTAATTGCATCTTAAAATGAGAGAACTAGGAAGGAACATTGTCCCTATTCATACATCACCTTTTCTGCTGTTATTAACGCCTTGTTTGAAATTCATCCACAACTTATACTATATTTGCGAAACAGTCGATTTTCAAATACTTTTTTTTTTTACCATGCAGCTGATTGAATTTGGCAATTACAGTGTTATTATTCGATGTGGTTTGAAAAATACTAGATACTAGAATCAATTGAAACCTGAAAATCTCAAAAATACCGTTCTTTTAAAAGACTGTTCAAATAGGTATACCTGTTTTGCTTCCGCTATTGACTTTTGCTCCCAGATCGGAAATTCTACATTAAAAGAAAGACCTAATCGTATATTTTGTAGCATGTGTTGTAAAAAAATAATAGTTCAGTTTCTCTTGGTGTTATAAATAAAGGAATAAAATGAATAGCATCAGAATTGACTGTATTTGAGAGAAAATAAATTTTTACAACAATACAGTGATGAGAAATATACATAATGTATAAATGTCAGGGAGTCAGGGAGTCAGGCAGTAGATACCTATGTTTATAGAAAATAACACGGTATTTTTGAATAAGATTATAAATTAAAAGCTTTTGCCACCTACAAAACGATATATTAGAGCCAAATGGCCTAATGCAAGAATAATACCCTACTTAAGTATCAACAATGACTTGAGAATTACTGACCTTAGCGAAATTATGTATAATATATATTATATAGGTACGCATGTTCATACTGTTCTTACATTCAGGCACTAGTTTCAAAATTTTTACACCTAAATATTTATAGGACTTGAAACATTTTCTCTGATTTTTAACCTTAAAAGGTTTTTTCAGGTGACCTTGATCAACTCACTAGCATAGTTTACTTCGGTAGTTTTTATAGGAATAAAATTTCAGTCAAAAATGGGTAGGTATAATATAAGGCCTTTTCCCCATTTTTAGTTGCATACCATTCTCCTAATTTTTATGAGACAAATAAACATAACTCTACATTGAAAATACACCTGTAATTAATCTTATTATGGAAAGTTGCCATAGTTTGTTTTTCCTCACTAATCTTTAGGGATTAGCCTTCTAAATAACATACTAAAAGTCTTAACCATCGACCCCCTTGCTGCAGTGGGAATTATAAAAAATGTGCTCCAAATCAGTTTTTTAATTTTCTTAAGAAATATTGACTACCTATAGCAGGAGAATAGTTCAGTCAAAATTGTTTAACATTATATTTTCAATACAAAAGGTTCTTGTCACTTTTTGTGTATGATGCTTCCCAATCCTGAAAATAAGGCTGTGGGGACTATATAATATAACTCGTATGCACAATGTCATCTCTTATCAAATGTAACCAAAATCATATACACACTTTGTTTGTTTGTTCTTACTTGCAGATACAGGCAAGTAAGATACAAAATTTGGCCAATGACAATATAATAGATAAAGATCTCGGCGATGTCTCGGACTGGTACACGAATGTATTATGTCATTTCTCATCAATTTCCATAGCAATGAATGAGAAATGACGTACTTTCTATAACACATATACATACGTATATGTACATATGTGTGTCTGTGTGCGCGTGCCAAATTCTGTATATAAACTCTCAAAACTGGCTACAAAATCGCCAGTGTTTGCCGAGGATTTGGCTCTCCCATACTTTACAGTATGAAGTGGTAGAACACGCAATAACTGTAGAAAACCTTCTTCGTGTGAATACCTCTCACGACAAGGTATTCCACAAAGGCCTTAAAAATACAACTTTTTGTACTTGGTATTAAAAGCTAAATACCAGAAAACGTGAATTTTACCAGTTAAAACTTGATACAAAATTCGCAATAACTCTAAAAGTATTGGTCCTACAGATTTGCGGTTGATTTCATTCGATTCAGGGCTAAAATATACGTACGATGTGATATTACGTTATGTTGTTCCAGCTGAAAATTTCAACTTTCTGTTTCTCCTTTTTTGACGTTGTCGTATAAAAATCTGGAGCGCAGAGGATATCAAATACCCTGTAATGGTAATTGAATAATTGCATAAACAACAGTTTTAAGGAACTAAAAATACGGCAGTGGTTTTGTTCAATATTGTATTTTGTGGCGGACGTACTTAACCTACACCATTCGGTCTAAATGTGCGATTTGAATAAAATCGAAGTGAAATTGAAGTTTCGCATACGATTAATGCAGAACTTCCACAAAAAAATGACTTAGATATACTTAACTGACCAAATTCTCGTCATAATGTTCAAAAAGTACGCATTACTTATTGGTTTATCGCTCCGAAACGAATTGTATATTATCAGAATGGTGATTTCTATTTTCTAAAGATTTTTTGTTTTACAGGTTAAAAAACTACTTCTTCAAGAAGGTCACTCCAACGCGTGTCACGATTTTTTTGTATGTGACAACAAATCGGTCAGTGCAAGACGTATCGACGAATACGCTCGATTTGGATTTCCACTCGCATTTGGTGCATTTAATGTCGCCTACTGGTGTTATTACCTACGTGGTGAAGAAATTAACAACATGAACTGAACGTGTGGTGTCTACGTCTAAATTTATTTATTTTAGTTTACTTATTGTTTTTTGTTTTTTTTTTTTTTTTGTTTTTTTTGGGGGTTTTTTTTTTCTGTAAGTCTCTTTTTCTTTTTCTCTCTATACTTTCTTCAGATTTGTACCTAAATTTAATACTACGAAGGAGCATTTCAACATTGAAAAAGCCAAAAGATTTACATCTTTACGGTATGAATGAAACATATTATCGAAATGCTCCTAACGTGTGAATGTAGTAAAATTTAATGTTTTTTAATTTCTATTTATTATGAAAAATGTTATAGCGGGTACCTACCACTAAATAATTTTTTTTTCTCTTTTTTATAATTCGTGCAATTTTAAATAACTAACTTTACGTAATATTCTCTCAAGTTATCGTTGGGCCCCCTGAAGTCTTGCACAGTATTAATTTGTTAGATGTTCAATATCAATTTTGAAATTATTACAATTTAAGTGTTTCTCTTTTTATTTGTTTCTTTTTTTAATTTTTACGATTTTTTTTTTTTTTTTTTTTTTTTGTGTCGAAGCAGACGTTACCAAATGAACTGGTCAATAGAATTAGGTTCGCATTAAAGATCTATCTATATTGGTATGTTTTCATTTAGCAGGTTTTCAAGAAAAAAATAAACTTCTATAACTTTTCTACTAACAAATTTTTCATTATTACGGCATAAGTCAATGTTATTCTTGAAACAGCACTCATTGGTATTGGAAATGATTTGTTATTGCAATTGTTTTTATGTATTGTGCGTGTAAATGTTGTTTGCTTTGGACAAAAACAAATCGTTACACAAGTGTTCGAATAAATTCAGGTTTTTAAAGGAATTTCTCAATTTATTTGTAGGTGTGATTTTCTGGTGTACCTATTGGGTAGAAAATTATGAAAAAAGGAAGATATTGATGAAATTTTCTGGAACAATAACTGCTCATAGTAATTGAAATAACTGAGGATAATATTTGAGGGGAAAAAACTCTAGCGTAGCAATGCTTTACTAGAAAACTCAGTTTGCTAATGGAGATAGAGATGGGGATACAGATGGAGATAAAGATGCAGAGAGAGAGAGAGAGAGAGAGAGAGAGTTCCAATGGACAAAAACTTCTTTCAGATCTGCTTCAATATGAGAACTATTTTTCGTGAATATTTCAGCCTTATCTGTTAGGTAGTTTTCTCAAAATAGTGAACACGAAATTTTGGGCATATATATATATACAAATAAGAAAATGGCACCAATCAATTTCTTTTCTCAGGAAACGGATGATTTTCATCTTCTCCACCCCTAACCCTTTTGTGAGGTAAATTTTAATACTACGTTTGCTAAAAACCTCTTTTCCAGAGATTTTTTGTTTCCAGTTTTCTCGAGAACAGCGAGCCCAACGAGCACCAAACTTCTTTCAGACCTGCTTCCATACAATAGATATCTTTCGTAAAAATTTCAGTCATATTTGTTTAATAGTTTTCTCAGAATCGTGAACGCAAAATTTTTTCCAGCAACTTTTCTTCTCCAGTTTTTTGGAAAACTACTGAACTAATAGACACAAAACTTCTAAGAAATTTGCACCAACATAAGGAAAGTCTATCGCGAAAATTTAAGCCATTTAAGCCCGATCCCTTCTTTCATTTTATCATAATCCCAGAAAGACGACTTTTCCAGGTAGTTTTTGTTTTCCAATTTTCTCAGAAACTAATCAACCAATAGACGAAAAATTACTTTCAGAGCTACTGCTCCAATAGGAGAATTATCTTTCGTAAAAATTGCAACCCTATCCATCCTGTAATTTCCCCAAAACCGTGAACCCAAAATTTTTTCCAGCAATTTTGCTTATCCAGTTTTCTCAGAAACTACTGAAATAATAGGCGCCAAACTTCTAAGAGACTTGAATCATCATAGGGAAAATCTATCGTGGAAATTTTAGCCTGATCTCTTTAGTCATTTTCTCAGAATCCCGGAAAAATGACTTTTCCAGAAATTTTTTGTTTTCCAGTTTTCTCAGAAGCAAATCAACCGATAGCTAAAATCTTCTTTCAAACCTGCTCCAATATAAGAACTATCTCCCGTGAAAATTTCAGCCATATCCACCCAGTAGTTTTATCAAAACCGGGAACCAAACATTTTGACCGATACATACATAAATACATACATACATACATACCTACATGCATATATACATATATACATGTAAGAATATGTATTCACATTCTTAAAATAACCACAGTTTCTGTCTGTGTTTCGTACTCACTGATATAGTGAGTTGCAGAGATCTCTCATATATATATTAGATTTGTATTATATTCATCTATTGATGGATTATAAGTATGGAAAGATGAAAGATGTGTCTACATGATTCTTCATTATTTTCTAAAGAGCTTACAAATCCATCAATACATGCCAAGCTAGTGGGATGATCTTGAGGAAGACGGAATGCTAATTAGTAAACGATCAGCTCAGTTCTTTCCCAAGTGCGGCTCCCCCTCGAAGAATGGGGATGTAAGAATATGTATTCACATTCTTAAAATAACCACAGTTTCTGTCTGTGTTTCGTACTCGCTGATATAGTGAGTTGCAGAGATCTCTCATATATATATTAGATTTGTATTATATTCATCTATTGATGGATTTTAAGTATGGAAAGATGAAAGATGTGTCTACATGATTCTTCATTATTTTCTAAAGAGCTTACATACATATATAAAATTAGGTCAAAATTAGAAAATAGTACCAATCGTTTTCTTTTCCCATGAAATGGATAATTTTTATGACTCCCACCATTAAAACCACAATGATGTAAATTTTAATACCCCGTTTGCAATAAAACTGGTTAAAAAAAAGACTTCTCTCTTCTACTCTTGTATGCCGTTAAGGAGGTTTAGTATTACTCAATAATTCATTTCATGGTGTTTTGATCTCATTTTTACAATAAAAATTATTATTATTGGAAAATTAAAAACCAATCTCCATTGATAGAGGATATTTCTGTCGTTTGATTCAACATTAGCCAACTTATATGAATAAAAAATTCTGTTTTTAACATCAACTTTTCTTATATTCACAATAAAAACGACTCATCCTTAAGCTATGCATAAAAACAAGAAAATGTTCATTTCGTATTGCCTATTAATACATGATACGTTATGTTCATACGAATTGTTCTATTTTTACCATAAAATAAAAAAATTACATAAAAAATTGCATTCATTGAGAAGAAACTTTGAATTCTTCAAAGCAGCTATTACGAAAAGTAAAAAATTTTTAAAAATGATCGCTAATGGGATTTGATTAGTTGAGATTCTTTCAAAAATCACATGTCTAAATACACGATATTAAAAGCACCAGTTAGAGCACAGGTTGATAATAGAGTACACATTAGTGGAACTGCTTGTGTACTTCCGTACCAGTTTATGATGAAACCCATGGACAGGGACAAAAAAAACTGAGCAATGAATACCGAGCTTCCAATAATGGACACGTCCGTCCCAATGCCTCTCACTTGAGTCGAATATATGTAATCTCCGTTTGAGTCGACTTCAAACTGAAAGCAATTTAGAAACACGTGTATACGCAGGTAGTTATCTTTGTGGAATTCATACAATTATATAAGATACCAAAATGAAGGTGAAGGGCAAGAGAACGATGATTTTTCTTTCAATTTTATTTTCAATCTCTTCGAATATTTACCGAATCGTCTAAATTTTATAGTCTTTTTATCACTTTTTTTCTATTTTTCTGCCCCTTTGATATATCTGAACTACGAGAAATTTCATTAGCGTAAACAACGTGTCCCGGGAGAAATCCGCCATAATTTATAAACTGTTGGTACTAATTACTCATCAAAATACGAGAAAAAAAGTTCAATATAAACACATTTGTTTGGGAGTTACAGACTCTCAAAACTTCAAAATTAATTTTCTATTGCAAAATTAAACGGATAAATTCAAAAAATTCTTCACAATTTGATTTTTGATGATGGAATCTTGTTGTACCTACTCATCCGGTACATTGAAAAAGGTTCTTTTGACGAACCGCCAATCTTCTATATACCCACGGTGTTAAAATTGCCTTACTGGAATTGCAGTAGGCAACTTATCACGTAGGTAGTTATATATTTTTGACGGAAAACTACTAGTAATTAAAGATACGCAGTTGATCGCGAAAACCTTGTTAACCGACTTCCAAAAAAAGAAGGAGGTTATCAATTCGATCCATATATATACCTACATGTTGTTTTTATTATCTTCTTAAAAAAAAACTGAGGAAGTAGCTGTGCGGGCTACATAAATACGTACGTCGTCATTCTTATCAAATGCACTGCACTTTAAAAAGCATGTATATACATTGTTTGTTCGTATGTTCTTACTTGCACACACAAGCAACTAAGATACAGTATTTGGTCAATAACAGTTTGATAGATAAAGATCTCGGCGATGTCTTAGATTGATACATGAACGTATTATGTCATTTCTTATCAATTGTCATAGCAATGAATAAGAAACGACGCACTTTCTATAGCACATATACATATGTATATGTAGGTACATATGTGTGTCTGTGTTTGTGTGCCAATTTCCTTTTATAAACTCACAAAACTGGCTACAAAATTGCCAGTGTTAGCCCAAGTTTTGGGTTACCTGTTTACATATGAAGTGGCAGAACATGCAAATAATCTGTTGATTACTTTTTTGTATGAATATTCTTTCATTCATCTTTATAGGAACTTTTTTTGTTGTATTTTTATGAACACTAACAGTTTCCAAATTATAATAGACCTCTCACGGAACAGCTGTGTATCTGTACAGGGATATTGAATTGGATTCAGATCAAACCTCAAAAATCTTATTGAAATTTACCAGGGAAAGCGTATACACACATAATAGGTTACTAAAAATAGATTTTAGGGTTCTAAGGTTCTAACTCGTGAATAATTTTTCTCTATTTTGTTTGTATTCATGATCATTTATACAGTTTTATGTGTTTATGTCTTCAACAAAACTCAGTTTTAATGTTAGAATGTTCTTGTAAATTTGATACAAAATTTATAATGCAGTTTTTTTCTTAAAATTTAAATTTGTTGTTTCTTGACATACTATGAGTATTACAAATTTTATGGATAATTCTAAAATAAAGTTATGCCTTCCAAAACGTAAAACGAAACCACGACAACTTGATAATAAAATAAAATCCACAATAATTTATGTATTATGCCATTTTTTTCTAAGAAATTATTTCATCAACGTTTTAGTTTATATGTGGATTCTTTGCACATTGCTACTGAATTACGGGTAGGCCTATATTTTTACACCTCAATCTTCACTTTCTTCTTAAATTAACTAATTTCGTATCACAATATACTTAACATAAAATATGAAAACATTGTTTTTTTAGTACATTCCATTAATGCACTTAGAAACTCGACGGTTATTTCGAATTACAACTTTTAACGAAGCAGAATTTTTCTCATTTAGAGCATTTCATGACCGTTAAAACTACAGATTATTTGTGAATTTCTAAAAAAAAAAAAACCTACCTTGAGCTCATTCAGTCTCTTCCTCTGTTTTACTTTTAAGGCTCTTTTTTTTTATGCTTTTACGTGATTAAAACGAAAACCAAAAATCAATTTTCGAACATATTTAGGTAGGTACCTTCTTTCTGGCTCGAACAAGAGTATTGACTTTACTTACCACGTTTAGCGTGTGATACCGAGCCACAATAATGTACGGTATCGTGAAAATGGTGCAATACAAAATACCACTGGCGAAAGAAAATATAATGGACGCTTCTCTGGAGTTGAAAAAATACATTAGAAACATGGACACGATGTCGATGCTGATGTTGACCAAATACACTCTACGAAGTCTACACAGATTAGAATTCAGCATTAGATCCTACATTATCTTGTTCACACATGAAACAGTCGTTATACTTTTGTCTTCTATATCTACTTCAAAGTAGATACCTATTCTATACTTTATTTACCCATATTTTTGAATCACTTTTTCCATAAATATGGAACAGAGCATGCAGCTGAACGAATATATGGCCATTCCACGGCACGCAAAACGAATACCTTCTTCGTAGTTTGTCCTGGATTCAGTGTTCTCCATGGCCTAAGAATTTATATTGAACATAATTTTTGACCCAAATGCCTTTGGTTTACAGAGGGTGTATTCGATTTGGTAAAAAAAAAAAAAAAAAAAAAAAAAAAAAAAAAAAAAGGTGCTGTTCTCGAGCTATGTTTCGATAAGTTTGGGGAAAGTTAGTTTTCAGGTCAGCCATGGTCAGCCATTCAATTTTTAGTATGGAGTGCAGTCGAGCAACAAAATCTCCAAAAACAATGTCCACAAATAGAACAATTAACGTAACTTTTGTAATAAGAATACAATATTAGAAGGAAAACGTTTCCTCAGGACCTGCCTACCGAGTCAGGTCCAAAAGGTCCGAACTATTTACGAACTAATTTATTTTTTGACGTCTGCCATGACAAAAAGATCAGCTTCTTTCGAGAACTAGATTCGCCCTTTTCCAAAAAGAACAGCGTGTCATCAAAAAGTGCGAATATTTCCGCTTTTTTTCCCAAATAGAATACAGCTACAGAGAATCACGACAAATAAAAAGGTTTGTTTGATTTTCCATTACCTCTTCAAGCCATTAGATGTAAAATGTAGAAAAGATGTAAAGAAAATTCACTGGTTGTAAAACATGCCGCTGGTTGTAAATATAAATTTTGATCTCAAATCAAACGGCAATTTATATCTTATTTTGAATTTTTTGTTAACTCCGATTACAATGAAAACTTGATACAAATATCCAATCAAAACTTCGCATTTTTCATATTTTCATTTTGCAACCACCTACAAGGTTTCGAACTTCCCAAAAGTAGATACGAAGGTATAAACAATTTTTTTATAACCAGCTGTTACAAAATGCAAATCAAACAACTTCGAATTCTTTACAAGCTGACTGCAAGATTGTAAATAGAACGCACGAATAGCTACATCATTACATTTTGGCTGTGAAATGTAAGAATATGTGGGAAATCAAACAAACGGAAAATCTTACAGCAGGATCACCCATAAATATAGCCTCGCCAACATAATCGGTGAAGTACAGCGAGTAGGAGACGTGTGACATCCAGCATAACACATTTGTGATTAACAGGATTTTCAACGAATAAGGCAATTTCACGATCGACTGTAAATATTCTCTTAATGGTGGCGCTGCTTCCTGCGAAACAAAAGGTAAAACGTCAAATATGTATTTAGGCAGGTAAAGTAAAATGTAGGTACCTTCTGTAGGTAGGTTCCCATGTAAAAATTATTGATAGGCATCACTGAAGGAAATAAAGGTATTTGGTGTAATTTATGAAAAAAATATTATACATAGGCACTTTTTCAAGAAAGTTACATCATTTAAAATGGTGATGGGGAAAAAATGAATAACTTAGGTCGAGTAAATTCTCTCGTACAGGTCTCCAATAAATATCAGTAATTTTCTTGCAGCTTGTACTCCAAAAATAGTAATTTACTTAACTAACAAGCAAAACTGAATGTCAACAAGTTGCATAGCTGACGCAATGCAGCCCTCGTGGGTGTAATTGCAACGAGTTCATTATCACAAGACAAGCGTCTTTGGTCGGTCAAAGCAGATGTTGGAAAAAGTGTACAAGATGAGAGTAATAAGACTTCCGCCTTCTTTATCTTTTTTATTTTTATTTTTATGTGACATAGAATTTGGCTAATCCACTCTCAAAGATATAATGTGAAAATAAAACAATACTGAAAAAACAAAATTATAGAAAAAATTTGTTTCAACAATAACGATTTAAATAGGGATCACAAGACTGGTACCACTTGTCTTATAGCAAGGAGCTATGGTGGAACTTCCAAACATGAAGTTTTAAACATCACCACATAGAACACTTCCTATACTGTAAAACACCTGTGATAATCTATGACAGAGATAAATGGGGGGAATGAGTGGTAGGGGAAATAAATGGAGCGATGAAAAAGGAAACAAAAGTTATGGGGGGAAATAGATGAATTTTCAATGTAATTCTATGAAAAGGGGCTGGCTACTCATCAGGGATGCCAACCCTACGTCAATAGACGTAGATCTACGTCTTTTTGAACAAAGCTTAAAAAGCTACGTCTTTTTCTACATCTTTTTTTTAATCTACATCTCTACGTCTTTTTAGGGAAAAATAATCTATCTCAGAAAAAAATCGCATTTATTGACTAAAAATTGTTTTTTTAATCCCGAATTTTTCAAAATTTTTATCAGTTGTACTATTTTATACCTTACAATTCATACAACATAATAATCTCGGCATCGATATTTATAACAAATGAAAAATAAGCATAAATTCAAATCATCATCTTAATTTTTATTAAAATGGGTACATAATTTTTGTCATCTATAAATGAAAAATTTATTGGTATCACACTTGATAGTTAAATGATATTTCAAGTTTTGAAATTTGAATGAGAATATATTACCAATAAATGATAATCCAACATGAAAGATGGTTGGAAAAAAATTAGCTTGTGGAAAAAAAAGAGAAGGAAAAAGAAAATGGAAAATTTTTTGAAAATTACATTAAAACCTATAAAATATGGTCTGAAGGGCAAAATATGGCACATATGGTCCAATAAAATGGACTCATTTTAATGTAATTTTTCTAAATTAGAGAGATGTTTCATTAAATCTTTGATAGCAATGATGGAAAAAAATATTTTATAACATCAAAATGATCATCATCCTATCAAGTACCAATAGGTATTTAATTGCAGCTATATTCATAAAAATGGCTTAAAAACATCTGCTAGAGGGGTCCCGTAAAAATTTTTTGAGGGGTTCCCCCTGACACCCCCTATTGGTTAAAGGTATCACATACTGAAAATAGATAAAAAACAAGATCTACGTCTTCTTACATTTTTCGACATCTTTTTTTTTAGGGAATTCTACAGATTTTTAAAAATGAAGGTTGGCATCCCTGCTACTCATAGCTAGTGGACCAAGCAAAGTTAGCACCATTTAGAGCGAGCAGCTAGTTCAGTATACAGCAGAAATTGGCTAAAAAAAATTCTAAAAGACTGTTAAATTTGTTTGTTTTAGCCAGCTACTGACTACAACAAACAAATTGCCATAACCGAGTTGTATTGGATATTTGGGTTTATAAAATAATGATTGTTGCAAATTGATCAGTATCAATCATTGCGCAACAATACATATTACAAGGACATTATTTTTTGCATTTACGGGCCATTAAAATGCAATTGTATACTGATTGAATCATACATGATAATTTTTAAAAGCACAAAAGTGACCACTGAAAGAATATTGGAATTGGATGGAAAAAGTTGTTTATTATACTTATGAAACAAATTTTGGAAAACACAGATGAATTAATTTGTTGTAGCCAGTTTTTTGTGTTCCCTTGGCACCCAGATCTGTTTGTTGTAGCCAACAGTTTATAGTAGCCGGATTTGTTGTAGCCAATTTTCTTTAACATAGAAGTAAATGGAGTTCTGCTGGGAGCAGGCATTTTGTGTGTTGTAGTTGTTTGCTGTAGCCGGGTGTTCATTATAATGATTTCTACTGTAATTATTTTAAAATTTGTGAAATGCGGCAATATCAAAAAATTTGAAAAATACATGCAAGACATATTAAATGAAGAATGAGGATGTGTTATGAAGACAAAATGAGAAAAGTTACCGTGTATTTTACGTTGATATAATATGAAAAATTTGGCTATCTTAGAAGGCTATCTAATCATACAGAAAAAATTTGAAGCAGTAAAGATCATGGAAAAAAAAAAATTCTCCAGAAGAATAGAAAGGAAGCTATTGGCACTGTTTGTGGGCTAGCTAATGTAGCTTGAGCAATTATTAATTGTGAAACTTTATTATTATTTGTATTTGTTTATGAACATAAGCTGATAGGCTATATACTAAGTGACCCAAAAGTTGTGCAACCTAAACATTCAAATGTAAAAATTTGAAAAAAAGAAATATAGGGCTGAAATTTTGCACTCTTGTAGGAGTGGGTTGTATTATTTATGCAAAATTTCAGCTATGTATTCATAGTAGTCTAATTTTGAGAAATTTTTGATTTTTAATTTCAATTTTCGTATTTCTGGCAAAACAAACTTTAAAAAACATAAAGTGGCGAAAGTTTTCTAAAAATTTTGAAACTCGCCACAATAATGGAGGATGATTACCAGATTAAGCAGGAAAAGTTTCCCTCTTATCTCAATTTTTTTTTTTAAAGAATTTTCTTAGTGATCTGTACGCATAAAAAACAACGAATCAAAAAATTTTAAACTGCAAAAATTTTCAAAACATTTTGAAACATGGGACAATGATAGGAAAATGGTTACTCAATTATGTGATTATGCAACTTTTTGTATGCACTGAATAAAAAGTTGCATAACTGCTCATTGCAGGAGTTATCAAGAAAAACATTGACGTATGAAAAGTTGCATACCCAAACAAATTTAAGGAAACTGTTATGACAAAATTCTGCTGTAAAGTGAAGTACTGCTCCGAAGTGCGTATCAATGGAGAGGATGAAATAAAATTTTTGAAATTTAAAGATTTTTATCATTTGTTTTGAAAGCATGGTATAGACCATGGAAAAACTTCAAGCAATGATGAAGGTACTGAAGTGAAACTTTACCCATTTAATCAGGTAATCATTCTCTATTATTGTACCAAGTTTCAGAATTTTTTGAAAACTTTTACCATTAAAAATTTTTCAAAATTTATTTTTCAAACATGGAAAAACTATATTTAAAAATCAAAAATTCCTCAAAGTTAGATTATTACAGATACAGAGCTGAAACTTTGCATGAATAACTGAGTAACTGACTTCTGCAACTGTGCCAAAATTCAGCCTTGTATCTCTTTTTTCAAAATTTTTACATTTGAAGGTTTGGGTTGCATGACTTAGGGTCACCCGGTATAATTATCTATTTACTTACGCCATTCAAAGGAAAATTATTATCTTTTCTTCTTGAAATTTACTAATAAAATAGTAATATGAAGAATAAATTCTGCACCAGCTTTCCTTAGTTTTTAAATGGAAGGACAGAATTGGTTTTGTCCTCTCGGACACCTCCTCCCTCCATAAGTTTGTCACATTTATATTTATGTTTTAAAACATCACACGTTTGCTTAATATTTCGAATTATAGTTTCATTTCAGGCGATCCATGTATCCACTGTGTTGCAAAAAATGATTTTTAGCATCTATACTGCCTGAATGGGTAAACATCTACTTTCGAGCTTCTTTCCTTACCTTCAACGACTGTGAACGCATATTTCTCAGGCTATTAAGCGATTTTCTTTTATCCGCACTATTTGATAAACCATTTTTGAGGTTACTTTCATCAACATAGGTTACCACGTTTTCATCCAACTCAGCAATATTTTTCAATTTGATTGCATTATATTGACCGTTACCAACGTCTTCATCATAATCGTCATCGTCATCATCATCATTATCGTCATCGCCATCAGTCGCTGGTTTCCTGCAATAATACTACCACGTTCCGGGTTTGTTTTGCTTTTATAGCTTTTACAAGAAGTAATTGGAAATTAGGAAAAACAAAAATGAAAGAGAGAAAAAAAAAAAAGTAAAATAAAAATACAACGAGGACAGAACAATCGCATTTACGACATACCTGAAATTTCTGTTGTTCAACTTTTGGTAATAGTTTTAAAGGGACTTCTTTGAATGATGTTATAGTTAAGAAAACGCAAACTATGAATAAAACGCTAGTTAACCAGAATACGGTTTTGATTTGTCCGCCTAGTAATTGACCTACGGAAATACAAACAGTGATATAAATTAACACATAACAAACTTAATGCGGTCAGATCATTTAGGGTAATAGTTACTTAATGCAGGGCATTGATAAGGAGAGATTCAGTTGGTCTGGACCTCCCTTTGTTATGAAAAAAAGGGCTTGACATCTAAAAATAGTGTGTTTTTTTCAGTTTTGGTGATTTTGTGTTGGGAGAGTCCACAGATATGGACCCCCTCACCACGAAGCTATTTTGTACAGCACTGAGAGAATAAACGCATGAAAACAGCACATGTAATTTAATACAGGCTTTAAAGCCTAATTTAAAGTTTTATTTATGTTTCTCTCGATTGATTTTGCCAACAAGCATGTGTTAAAGTACCCATTCAAATGTGTATAGGTACCTAATAAGTGTTATTTTATGGAATTTCTAATACCTACATTGCACATTGTAGGTACATTGTATAACACACAACCGTTCACGAAATTTGTGAAAATTCTTCCACTCGCATACAAAATTCTTTTTCATTAGGCGACACGATTTTCTCATTTTTTACACCGACCTCATTTGAAGAGATGCCACTTTATGACTTTATCGCGAAGTTGTCCTGGTAAGTACGAGTTCAAAATGAAAACTGAAATTGATTATTACGCACCTATAAACGATTCATTCCAGTCGACCGAACCGAGTCCGTAACCAATTGTTCCACCGCATCCTGCGAGAATTGTAAACGTGCTCAAGCCTCGAGTATGATCAGCTAGAAAAATTTTAAACAAGAACCAATTGGATTGAACGCTGTAATGGCTAACTTAAAAGCAACGACGTAATTAAGAGGGAAGCAGGTAAGCCTACATTCGATTTTGAAAAAGTTCGTAAAATTTACAAATTTCAAGCATTCTTTGGAAATTTCGTAGGAATTTTCAAACAAAAAATATCTTAAATTGCAATTTATTCGGAAAGAATTTCTAGAAAAAAAAAAGAATTCTCTTCAAATTGGTGTGAAATGTGTTTACGTACCTGCAGAAAAAAAATTGCCTAAGGTCAAATGAAGAAGGTCATCATATTTCCGTTCATAAAAAAAAAAGTATAGCTTACTGAGTTTTTCACCATAATGTGCGACAGGTCGCCCTATTTCGCCCATTTTTGGTTCTATACGCCATAAGACGTTGCTAGATGATTTTCTGAAGAAAATATAAAAATTCAAATACCTAGCCAAGACCCCAATTATTTACCAAATCAACTTTTTTCACATGTCAAAAGAATTTTCATGTGTTCATAATATTGTTAAACTTAAAAAATAAAAATAAGTATTCGTGAAAAATACAGGGTGTCCGTTAGTTGATTATGGCGTAACCTACAGGATAGATTTTTGGGATCAGGAAAACAAAACGTCATATTCCTTTTCAAAAATGGTGAGAAATGATTTTTTTCTGAATTATAACCTCAGCCCCAAGGGGACGGTATAAAACTTCTGATGCAACTTCCCCAAAAATTAACAAAAATTATTAAAATTCGGTACAGATAGACGATTAAGAATAATTTATATTATGTATTTTTTCGTCGCTTTGAAAGTTTTACCCTCATTTGGGAAATAAAAAGTGTGGTTACTACCTTTAAAATCATCATAGCTTTTTAATCCTTTGTTGTATCGAAAAATCAGTCCCGCTACTATTTTATTTGGGAAAAAAAAGTAACTATTCTTTTACCTTTCCGGAAAACCTCAATAATTTTCAAGAGAAAATGGGTTGAAAATTGAAATTTGTTTAAAATTTTTCGTCTTTTGGTTCCCTCAACCTTGCACCCAGCTGCATTATCCTAAACCAAACGTAACCTTAGGAAATAATTTAAAATTAATATTAATTTTCCAAAAAAAGGCACTTCCCAGAATTTTTCAAGAACTTCTTTATGGTTCGACACCAAAATCGATGAAAGAAGTTATGCCATTCAAATCCTGAATATCTTATATGAGGCCTTGCTATATTCAGCATAAAACCAATTAGTGAATCAAAAATTCTTAACTAACCAGTCCATCTTGGTTTTTTCTATCTTCAGCTTTATTAGAAATAACTAAATCGTTGTGAATGGTGCATGTGAATGTATAAAGATTAAGAAAATGTAACCTATGCTTAATCATTGGATTGTTTTTTTAATAATAATATGCTAACTGTAATGGCCAAAAGATGTCGTAGTGTACCAAATTAGAACAACTTTCAGCGTTACACCATACGAAGAAATAGTATTTAAATATTCCTTAATTATTTAAAATACTGAATTTAGTTGTCCACAGACTATTGTAGACCTTAACTTTGTATGAGACGAAAATATCAAACACAATTAATATTTCAAACACATTACTATGAATTTAAACACTTTAACACATAAAATCAAATATTGAGATAAGTAAGTACACGTAATACTTTAGAAAATATAATGAACCAAACTGAGCATCGAATGTATCATTGCCAAGGTTTATATACCCATTCAGGGTACATGATGTACGTGACTGAATATGGTGAATAGACTAAGTAAAGTAGGAATTGTTACAATAGGGATTTGCCGATTCACAATACTATAGAGGGACAGGTGTATTTAGGTCACTAAAAGTGGTGATGGGATTTCACAGTTTGTGACGTTTCAGTTGGATAAACTGTATATTGTTTATGAAAAGTATAATGGGATGTTTAGGTTAACATCGAGTACCTGTAGTTTTGGTTTTCGAAACAGTGTTAACAAATATTGTTCATCATAATTAAAAATAGACGAAAATATACGTTACACTAACAGTTTTGTTTTATTAAAGTTGATAACAAGGAGATAGAGAGTTTGATAGGCAAGATGGTGAATGTTTTTATAGAAAATGCACGCAAACTGTGAGAGATAGAATATAACATAACAGGTTAGACCACTGGCATGCCTCTAAACATTCTTGTTACGTAGTTTCAAATTGTTTGGTAATTTTTTTTTAATTTTGTAATCACTATGAATTCATAATAGTCGAATTATTACAAACTTCAGTGGATTTTTGGAAATTCAACAGGTGTGCCAGTGGCACCTAAATACGCCAGTAAGTTGGATATCCATGAATTTTTATGTAGAATCTAAATTTGCAAAAAAAACATATTACTTCCTCATTTGCAATAATTAGTTAGTGTCTATTATGCATAATATTATATGCTCTATTATAAGAAATTACAGATGTGTTTCTTTGTAATAGCATCACTTCAATCCTACTGAATGGATTGGGACAAAATTTTGGTCTTATATTAGAAGGCACCCTTAAAAATCTTTTGCAAAGTTAAATTTTGAAAACTTCGCCCAGAAAGCTGTAATTAGGCTCGAAACTTTACGTATGATATGATACTTATTATGTAAACTTGTAGAGGTTTTTCTTTCTTTTTGTAATTGGGTTTATTTTCAGGAGAGTTTGGTTTTAAAAGCTAAATCCTTGGTGATGGAATTAAGCTTAAAATTTTTGATAAGATCATATACGAAAGAATGGAAATATCAATTTGAAAGTTTTGTTTATACCTTCAAAAGTTTTTTTTTACTGGGTATATTGGGAGGTTTGTTTTGAATGCTTCAACCTGCAAGGTGTAATGAATCTTTAAGGTTTTTTGGAAAATTTTGTTTTGAAAGTTCACCCTGAAAACTGTAATTAATCTCGAAAGTTTGATGATTTGTGATTTAAAAGTATTAAGATTAAATTTTGAAAAGCTTTGTTTCTCATTTGATAAGTTTGGTTTTCATGTTATTTAAGGAAATTTGATTTTAAAATTTTTACTCCGAAAGCTGTAATGAAATTTAAAAGTTACAATGATGTTATATACAGAAGATTGAAATTTTTACTTAAAAAAGTTTAATTTTTACATCGGAAGGTTTTATTTTAAGGGTCTTTTGGGAAGTTCGATTTTTCTAGATCACTCCATAATGAAGTTTAAATGTTTTGATGATGTCACATATGAAGGAATCAATGTTTGACTTTGAAAAGTTTCAGTTTTTCTTTGAAATGATTTAATGAGTAGGTATATTATGGTGGTAAAATTGTTAAAAAAAAATTACCGCCATACCTGTTTTAGGCGCTGAAAAAATGTGATTTTTGGTTTCCTATATAATTATCATTATGACTTTCATTTTTTTCAGTCCCGTGTAATCGATCATAGAACTGTTTTTTATATCAATTTACCTACAACAACAATTTAAACTTTGAGCCACATAGTTCTTCGAAAGTTTCAGTGTGGTGTCAAAGGAAAAAAACCAAAAAATTTGGCATCCGCCTTCAGTCTTGCACATTTGGTGTTGCTTTATAGTCAGTTTTAGAAATCTTAGACTTGATATTACACAGTTAGACTTTCATTAAAAAATGGCAAATGTTTTTATGTTTATAAACATTGTATACGTAGGAACGAAGATTTCTAAAAAGAAAACATAATATCAAATAGAATAAAATCATTTGCAGGTGAGAGCGATGATGTCGTAAGTTTGCTGTTTGTTGTATAGTTTAGATTAGATATTTTTTAAATACCCATTACACTCAACTGATAGATATTTAGAAATTTTTGATTTTTTAAATATAATCAATATTTTTGGTAAAATATGCCTAGGTCAATGTTGCTGGGAAACCCTGTAGAAGTAGGTGTACTTTCTTATATTCAATCAATTCAGATATTATTTAAATAACTTTTGTTATTTTTTGTGTACTTACTCTAGTGTAAATTCGGAGATTAGCAAGATATTGTGCAAGAAGTTTTTTAAACAGGACTGCAAAATAATCAATCAATCAATATATGTATATACTTTTAAAGAGCAAAGTGTTGTGTGCTCACTTTTCTCCAAAACCAACCACTCTCCAGCACACAGGGTTATGGTATTATACATCCCTTGGTCTCCCATTGTTAATAAGAAAGTTTTGTAGCGGCGGCTTTTTGTGGAGGGATCAATAGAGCAAAAACAAAAATTATGTCAAAATTGTTGCCTAACCTTCAGATATTAGGGGTCTTGAAAATGAAACAAAGTTACATAACCTTTACTAATTAGGAATCCTGAAAATTTATACGCTGCTACCTGAGGAACGCTAAATTAACAGCTAGTAATGCTATAAAAATGGATCAAAATAGCTTATTGTGCAGTCTTTTGCACATTTCATAGTTGATTCTGTTGATTTATTTATGTAAATATAAGATGCACCCATTGCAAATAATTTGCAACAACGTACTTATAACTACACTACTACAACTATTACTATTGAGTCAATGCTCCGGTGATAATTTGGTAAATCATCATCCAAATTTTTTTCTAGAAATCTCCAGAAATCAACAAAAATAAAAATTCCAATCAGACCTGGGCATGACACACAAAATCAACTATTAGAAATGGGCAGATTTCTTGTTTTTTCTCTAGAACTTTTGAGCTTTCTAGTATGCTTTCTGACCTTGTATTAAACAACTTTTCAATTTATGGGCATTCTACAACCTACGACCGTTCTAATGAGCCATCATTCGCCATTAATTTATCTTTCAAACGACTGCTAGAGAGAAAACCTAATTCTTTTAATATAAATAAAATACAGTGATTGCCCATAACGTCATTTGTCATTATTTTCTGCCAAACGATCGTGGGCTAGGATAGGCAATGTGTATTCAGTACAATATTTTAGCCCGCAACATACTTGGCCCCAAACTTGAAGAGGCCATTATAGGCAAACGTGTAGGTACTTTGTTTGATGTGTAATCACTCTTTTATAGTGATTCTGGTACTTACACAATACACATTCTTTAAGGAAGTGTATCCAGCCATATTCATTGTAGGTTGGGTCAATGAAGTATAAAAGAAATGGAGGTTAATCTACGTACCTTCGTTGCAGACGTCTAATAAATAGGCTCTACTAGGATTTTGCAAATTGTCTGCAAAATGGTCGGCAAAGACGATGCCAATAACCGCTAACACGATGATCCAGGCCGGTGTCGCTTTTCGATTGGCAAATACCTCATTGATTTTTGGAACGGAGAAATTCAGCATTTTAATCTCCATTTGGATAGGCGCTAAATTCGTGGTAAGATTCGGTTTAGGTTGGGTTACAGTCTCTGCTGCAGGTGCCAAATTCCCGCTGCTAAAGTTTTCGTAGGCACCGTATGAGTACGGTATTAGGAATAATCCTACAATGCAAGAAATGGGCTAAATATAACATTTTGGCGTAGATGCCAAACGACTTAGGAATATTCGGTGTTGAAATGATGAGGTAGATACACGTAACGTGTGCTTACACAGGTACTTACTACTGACCTAATAATTCCAAAGTGGAAAAAGCCACGATGAAGACACGTCGACGGCCAAACGAGGAGCTGCACTGATCGCTTAATGACCCGCACAGAGGTGAAAGAAAAAATCCAATCATCGGTGATAGGCTGAATGCCATTGACATGAACTGTTTGTTCACACCCATCTCAAGCAGAATTGGTGACGAGAAAGCTGTGATTGCTGAGTACGAAAATTCAATGCCCATGACGACGGCGCATAATCTGAGAAGTTCCCATCTTGTTTTTCGTCTGGAAAAAGCATACAGCACAGTAATCAGGATTGAGGGTTTCAGTAATTTGGTGCATAGGTAAAATAAATTTTGCGAATGTGGTACTTCAAGAGAACTCATTTCGAGGGACGAGAAATTCTTCCTTCAAGTTTAGTCGCACTCCGCATTAAGGGACTGAAAGAATTTCCATTAAAAAAAAAAAAACTTTCGACTCTGAAAGCACACAATCACAATTTTGGGTTTCATTTTAGCTTTGAGAATTCAAATTTTTTCTTCTACAGCAAAGGACTGTTCTAAATCACCAAAAAATTTTGATCAGCAAATAGCGATAGACTTCAAAACGGCAGTAAGAAATTTTATTTGCTTCTAAAATAGGAGACCTTGTTATACATTTTACGGAAGCAATTCAATTTCTGTATTTGTTAATGCAGCTGAATTGCCTGGAGAATGATTTGTTGAGTAGACGTTAATAATATAGAAGGCAGAAATTATATTATATTATTTTATTAAGTTGATGATCGATTTTCTTGATCATTTTGTACAAAAAATTCTTATACCTTTCATTTTCTCCCACTGAAAAACAAAACAAAAAGACGAAACAACTCAACAGAAGTAATGATAATTCTTGTGTTTCTTTAAGCAATTTTCGAATCACATATTTCGAAAAAGTAGAAGAAAAAATTTCTTTTGGAAACTAGCACTAAATCTTGCTTCTGACAGAACAAATTTAAGTAAATGAACAAACTTCTAACGTAAGTCCACTATAATTTCGTTCTTTTTGAACAAAAATTTCGATCCAAAAAGAAAAGCTCTTTCAATCTATTTTCAAGCCAAAACAATAAAACAGAGTTATGCATGAGACAAACTCCGTTGCTAACCACCATTTAGTTTCGAATTTTAAATCGTAATTTGAGTAAGTAGACTCAGAAGAACAATATTTAATATAAATTATAGCGAACTGAGAGAACCATAGACAAAAATTCATCAATCTATACATAAAACACTGAAGTGTGTCCCACGAGTAGTTCCTTATACCTGAAATATATATACACCTAACGAAGACGAATGAGGAAAATTTTCTTTTTGATTTATTGCCTATCTTCGAAATTTATTTTCCTAATGGTTAGAAGGACAGTAAAATATAAAAATTTGGTATTTTCCAAATTATTATCATATTTAGAAAATCTGGTAGTCTGGTAGAGGAAGAGAGAAAACCGTTGAACTTTTTATAATTATACGACAAACTATCTAACGTGAGACATTTCAAAACATGGAAGTCTGAAAAGTTGCATATGCACGAAATAAAGGAACTGTCAAGAAATCAGCATTTCTGAATATTTCAGCTTCGAAGATAGATTATGTCATGTTAAGAAGAAATTTTTTCTTAGTTATAATCGTAACTCTGTTATATCCATATTTCAAGTCTTGAGAACCTGTCACTAATTAGTAATCACCCTGTATAATAAAAATCTAACTCAAATTTAAAGAACTAAATTTTCCTCTCATATTTTTAACTTTTCTTGCTCAGCCACTATGACAGTTGTTACATGAGACACATACACTCTAATTTCTCTGAAAACTTAAAATAAATTTCGAATAACGGTATCTATTAAAATGTGTTAATTGAAAAATTACGACAGAATAATATAGAATTTGATCAAAATTCCAACAAAATTTATGCTAATTATTAAAATTCTCTTTAGATTCTGTCCCTAATCCATATTCCTGAAGATATAAAGAAGAATTAGACGAATGTCCAGTGGGGCCGATTTCATAGTGTTATTGATGGGCTGAAGTCAAAATGTGAAAATGTCTCGGCTCACAATTAACCCAGACAACGAATTTTTAATTATTGAAAATGAAAAAACGTACCTACAAGAGTACTAAAATTTACAAAATTACTGTGGGAACTGACCCCTAAAAAGGCCAATTCGACGCCTACGTAATCTTCAAAAATTATTGATTCAGCCAGCCTCATAGGCCTATGACTAGTAAATTTTTTGAAGGAAGGAAATAATGCGCTGTTAGTAAAGGATAGTTATTTCGTGTACAAACTAACGTGGGAGAAGGTCGGTATGCCCCCTTTCCACCCACTCAAGTCACATATCCTAGATGACCAAAATCATATACATATGCGTGTTCATCAATAGTCCAATAATGGTGACATATTATGCAGAAAGCACTATGTGTGGAACGAATAACATAAAAAAATTAATTTTGTTAGAGAATTTGAACAAATTTTTTCCTCTTTTCAATAATACAAACCAAACCCAAGCTTTGTAGTTTAAATTGAAGTTGAGAAATCGTGAAGTGAAAGAAGAGCAGTTTTTTTTTCAAAATTAAAATGTTGTGAATATTACACAAAACGCAGATAGATATATAAAAAGTGGGATTGAATTTTATGATATAGATGATTGCTAGTAAACTGATTTTTAGGCATTACTCGTAAATTTGTTGATTGATAGTGTGATAGATAGTATAACGTATATTCTCGTCTATTTTTAGAAATGACGAACATATTTGTCTACACATCTTCGAATACCAAAAACTGTTGGTATTCATCAACAATAATAAATCCTATAACTCTTTATAAACAACCTTTAATTTACCCGTATTTGATTTCATGAATGTACATATAATGTCTGTATATTCATGACCTAATTGTGCCTGTCCCTCGAGTGTATCGCAAGTCAGCACAACCATATAATATAACAACACCCTACCTCACTTAGCTTATCCAACACGTACACTTACATACCCCAAACAAGTATATAAACCCTCGATTTGAAGGAACAAAACACAGTTTCTACATAGTTCTTAGACAACCACTTCTAAGTACTTAGAACCTCTCCTGTAGAGCAACTAGTGAACAGATTGTCTTGTCTACTAGATTGTGATTATATATGTATAGTTATTTAACGTATAACTTAATGTACTGTTGATGTACAATTTATTATTTTATTAAATGTGTTAATCCAAACTTGTGTTTTTAAATATTGTTGAGTCTCTCAAATACGTTAAGGTCCACGATAGTTATGGATGATAAATTAAATATTTTAGTTATTATAGAGGTATTAATACTTGTCCAGTATTCAATATCTCGTGTATGAAGTAACACTGAAAGTGGTTCTAATTAGGTACATTACCACCTCTTTTGGCCATTACAGATAGTTGACTAGTGGAAAATTTTCCTCGCCTTATTCATTTAACAAATTCAGTAAAGGTTATACTTTAATTATATTTAAGACAGGATACTTTGAAAAATTAGTGTTCTGAAATGGTAATTGTTTGGAAGTCCTGTATTTAAAGACGGAATGGTCATTTTACATTTCTTCTGATGTTATTAAGTTATATTGCACCAAAAACTTTCAAAGCAATGACTAACAAATATTTGAGCTAAATTTCTTGTAAAAAAGTTGAGACATTAATCAAAGCTTGAATCAAAAATTATATATTCGAGAGAGTTCAGTTTTCTTCAAGCACCTAATTTAATCGAAAGATTGGAAAATAAGTGACACAAAACAAATAGGTAATATATTTGTAGGTACTCTAAATGCTTGTTTACTGCTGTACACTTAACATTGGCATGAGAGTACAAAGATGTTGAAAATGACTTATGGAGCCATTTCATGTCCTCACCTGTGCACGTAACTGAAATCAATGTCTTGAGGAAAAGCGTCACCGGTTTCCTCCGCATTACGTCGCAGAAATTTGTCCACCATTTTCCGATCCAGACCAGTGAAATTTTCTCTCCAGGCAGAGAAACTCGATTTTACATTATCACGAATGGTATGAAATTGACCAGCTGGTCCTTGGTATTCGTGAAGCTTATCCACCATTATGGAACCGATTAAAATATACTTGGGTACGAAATAAAGTTGAGTCTGAGGTAAACGCTCAGTTGACAAAAATATTATGGGTGTTTTTCTTAGCAAAATTTTCAATCATTTTAAGCAGCCACGAAAATAACAAAACATTTTTAACCGCGTACAAATCATTATAAGCCAAAACAAACACAACAGCAACAACAAAAACAAAAACAAAAACAACAATAACAAGAAAACTAAAATTTTTTATAGTAATTATACAAATAATTTTTGACTGATCAAAGCACACAGAAGTTGTAGAGTTTCAAGAAATTTTTGTTAAGTGTGTCACTCGATAAACTGAAACACACGTATATTCACTTGAAAGGCTTCACCTATATAATATTATCCATTTCTTTTTTCACTTTCTTCACGTTTCCATTCTTACTTCACTTCTTATAAAAAATACCTAACAACTATCTGCATTGAGAACGCTCGAAAATATTGCACTGAAATATGAGGTGTTTGATCAGCTCTACCGAATAGCACATTAAACAACACTGTAACCTATGCTTAATCGTTGGATTGTTTTTTTTATAATAGTATGCTAACAGTTTTGTTTCATTAAAGTTGACAACATGGAGATAGAGAGTTTGATAGGCAAGATGGTGAATGTTTATATAGAAAATGAATGCGAACTGTCAGAGACAAAATGCAACATAACAGGTTAGACCCCTGGCGTGCCTCTAAACATTCTTGTTACGTGTGCCAGAAGTTTAAATTTGGTTGGTTTTTTTTTTTTTTATTTCGTACACGCTATGAATCCATAATAGTCGAATTATTACAAACTTCGGTGGATATTTGGAAATTCAACAGGTGTGCCAGTGGCACCTAAATACGCCAGTAGGTTGGATATCATGAATTTTTATGCAGAATCTAAATTTGTAAAAAAACATATTACTTCCTCATTTACAATAATTAGCTGGTGTCTATTGTGCATAATATTATATGTTCTATTATAAGAAATTACAGATATGTTTCTTTGTAATAGCATCACTTTATTCCTATTGAATGGATTAGAACTATATTTTAGCTTTACATTAGAAAGCACCGTTAAAAGTCTTTCGCAAAGTTTAATTTGGAAAACTTCTGCCAGAATGCTTTAATTAGGCTCGAAACTTTACGTATGATATGATACTTATTATGTAAACTTATAGAGGTTTTTTTTTTTTTTGTAATTGGGTTTATTTTCTGGAGAGTTTGGTTTTAAAAGCTAAACCCTTGATGATGGAATTAAGCTTAAAATTTTTGATGAGATCACATACGAATGAATGGAAATATCACTTTAAAAGTTTCGTTTATGCCTTCAACTGTTTTTTTTTTTACTAGGTATATTGGGAGGTTTGGTTTTGAAAGCTTCAACCTGCAAGCTGTAATCAATCTTTAAAGTTTCAATAATGCCACATAAAGGCATCATTGTAAAAAGATTCATCTGTGTTTCGAAAGATTTTGTTTCCAAGGTTTTTTGGAAGAATTTTGTCATAACAGTTTCCTTAAATTGGTTTGGGTATGCAACTTTTCATACATCAATATTCTTATCTCGATATAGTAGTGGTAACTAACCACTAGCCATTTATACTTATATATAATATGTGTTTAACTTCCGGAGACAACAAAATATAATCGTTGACACACCTTTCTCTCTCACTGTGCAACAACAGAATGAAGCAACCGCCTCAGCCCGGTCACATGCCTACCTACATTTCTTCAGTAGGCATGTGTCCTTTGCGCACACCAGGCACGCAGTTATGCAACTTTTTATTCAGTGCGTACAAAAAGTTGCATAATCACATAATTGAGTAACCATTTCCCTATCATTGTCCCATGTTTCAAAATTTTTTGAAAATTTTCGCAGTTTGAAATTTTTTGATTTGTTTTTTATGCGTACAGATTAATCTGGTAATCATCCTCCATTATTGTGGTGAGTTTCAGAATTTTTGGAAAACTTTGGCCACTTTATATTTTTTAAAGTTTGTTTTGTCACAAACATGAAAATTAAAATTAAAAATCAAAAATTTCTCAAAATTAGACTACTATAGATACATAGCTGAAATTTTGCATAAATAATGGAGTAAGCCACTCCTACAAGAGTGCAAAATTTCAGCCCTTTATCTCTTTTTTTCAAATTTTTACATTTGAATGTTTAAGTTGCACAACTTTTGAGTCACTCAGTATATCCTTTTTGCATCTTGCATATTATGCTCTAAAAACAAAAGCTCAAAATTCAGATATTTATTTGATGATATTGGGGCATAGGAAAATGCACTTATGCCACAAATGGTGTTTACAGATGGATGTGATAGTGATACAAATTCGAAGTAAAAATTGTTCCAATACCTATTCTTAAGGGCTGAAAAAATATGATTTGGTGAAAGTATTGTATGGTTACTTATAACACCACAATGGTGACAGAATTTTATGGATTTAGTAGGTATTGGGCCACCCTCCATTATGTGAAAATTTCCCACGAAGAAAAATCGGGCAAATTTAATTATTTTGAACCAAAATTAGTGATATTGGTGCCGAATCATAGGTGTGTTCGATGATGTTATTGGTAAAGAAACATCTGAAAAAAATTGTTGCCCAAGGTTAAATTTTTCACAACATGAATGACTTTTACATTTTTTTTTAGTCCAACGTAGTCAGTCATAGAACTGTTTTTTACATCAATCAAACAATATTAAGATTGATGTAACTCCATTTCATGAACCTATTATATGAAGGATGTTTTGCAGAATAACAGTGGTTTGGAAATTTTTCCTTCAATTTAGCTTCCACTCCCAGATAAACATTAATTTTTTTTTTTTTTAGGAAACCTCCTTTTCTTAGGGATCATGTAAATGGACCCCAGTGATCTCTTATTACAGGTACCTATACTTATAACAAGAATTTAAACTTTGAGCCACCTAGTTCTTCATAGGTTTCAAGGTGGTGTAAATGAAAAAAAGAGAAAAAATTTGGCATCCGCCATCAGTCTTGCACATTTGGTGTTGGTTTACAACCAGTTTTAGAAGTCTTAGACTTGATATTGCACAATTAGACTGTCTTTAAAAAATGGCAAATCTTTTTATATTTATAAACATTGTATATGTAGGAACAACGAAGATTTCTAAAAAAAGAACATAATATCAAACAGAATAAAATCATTTACAGAACAGAGCGACCTAAGTTTGCTGCTTGTAAATTATGAAAATATTTTACAAGCCTATCATAACACATATGATGGAACAAACAAGAAGAGAATTAAAATGGTCTAAAGAAGGTGACTTTGTTAGACTAGCTTGTGAAAAAAGAATATTTGAAAAAGGTTACGAGTCTTTCTTCAACTCTGTAATACCCATCATTTTTAACAAAGAGGAAAGGGCAGTATTAAAGAAATTTAGTGAGTTGCAAAAATTAGTTTATCATACTTGATATGCTGAATCAACCCACCTTCAATAAAAACTGACTGTCTACTCCCTACACTAAAGTTGGTGAGCAATTACTTAAATTTTATTAAATTTTGAAACATATTGCCAAATATAATCAAAAAATTTACTTGAAAATATGTTACCTTCGCATTTATCTATAATTTTCTCCCTGTCTCCACATTACCAGCAAGGAATAACCATTTTCTCATCATCACAACAACTACACTGCTTTAGGATTACACAAAAGTTAGGGGATATGATGGCATTCACAGTTTGACGAAATAAGGGGTTGATTCTGCCTACACTCAAAGTCAAAAAATATAAAAAGTTTAGGTTTTCTCTGTTTTGGCTTCAAAGGCTGAATGAAACATAAATGAGGTGATGGTAAGTAATTCCCACATGTGATACATAATACATGATCACACTTATGTTCCTTTATTTTTTGCAGACTGAAAATTTGTCTGGATTCTTGAAAATATTTAATTAAGAGGCAAACTGTCTTCTGCTTCAAGAAGTGAAGAAGGAGATGTCTATGAAAACAATTAAGACTATTAAATATTATCGAGCAATCTCTACATTTTTCAGCATAATTTGGAAAAAGAGTACAAGCAGTTTTTTCTGACATTTCTTTCATGTGTTAGGATAACCATGATTTGCTAGGACAGAATATCCTATATGACACACACAACAGTAACAGGCATAGGCATAGAAAGCAGTAATTGAGATGATAAGATTATAATGATTGTTTGAGTAGAACAAATCAATGTATGAAGAGGATGTATTAGATGAATTTTCAAACATGACCCCCTTGCTTGGTAATCTTGAAATACTGTAATTTTGAACTCTAGTAGACCTGTTTAAAATTGGTGTAAAACATATATACCCTCTCTAATTTATGAATATTAGTTCTATATGAAAGGATTACACTTACTTACACCAACCTACACTGATAGAGCTATTCCACAAATATTCAAGTAAAACTTAGCACAATGTCATATAATATTCCTACATTTGTATAATCTCCTTCCCAGTGGAGGTTGGTGTAAGTTGGTGGGGTCCTATCAAACAGAGCTATTTACTCCAGCATAGAGACATAACTTCTTTGCTCATACTTCTTACTTAATTCTTCTATGCTGCATATTATCATAATCTTGGTAATTTTGGTGGGAGTTGTTCTTCTTTACTAAAGCAATAAACGTAACTATAGCTCTAAATAAACACAAGTTGTAAATATTATTTATTGATACGATAGAGCATTTGTTTTTACGCAAGAAATATAGGTCAAATAAAGTGCTTCCTCAAACTATAGCTTAACCATCAGGTGTATCAATAGAAGTGAAAAGTAGTAAGAAGGGTCCTCCCTTGAGACATTTTTTATTACTTTGGATGGCCCTCTCAGTTTTGAGGTAAAGAACTTCAGCCTTGAGCTGATCTGAATAGTGGTAAGAAATTCCTATTTGTTTACACTCAGGATAATTATTAGGTACTTAAAACTAGTCCAAATTTATCAGCTGGTTTAGTTCCTTGCTTAACATGATTAATGATTTTTGGGAGAGCTTTATTAATTAGATCAAGTGGGTTTGTATTTGTCTTTAGTTTAAAGGTTAACTAATGTGTGACCAGTTGAACCTTGTCAATTTTAATGATGCTCTTCCCTTGAAATTCTATACCAGATTGTCTGTAATTCATTCAATATCTATTAGTAATTTAAAAAAAAAAAAAAACTAATAATTTCACCTTTTAGTATAATTAGGACCTGATACTAATGAAAAAAAAAAATTTACCCCAATAATTGTTCCACTAGCTATGCATTATTTAAAAATAAAAAATAAAAATATATGTATATATCTGGCTCCAAGTTTAATTCAAATTTATAATAAAACATCACTTGGCTTTAACCAGAGTTTCCTCATTGAATGTTGATGGACCACAATTATCAGCACTTGGCTGTTTGGGTGTAATATTTGATAGTCTAACTTCAACCAAGTCAGTCAAAGATATATCATCATTTTCTGTCAGTTCTGAAAATTTTGTAAGTATGCAGCGTCTTTATCGATGTTAATTTTTAATTATAGGCTGTTTGATTCAGAAAAAAATAAACAAAAACTCTATCGCAGCGATATTTTGTTACAAAACCCAGTTTGCGGATTTTCATCCATAATTCAAGAAAAAAAAAAAAAAAAAAAAAAAAAGAAGACAAAAACATTGTAAAATAATATCGACAGTAATCGATATTTGTACCTATAGTTATCGATATACAACAGACATCGATCGATCGATGTTTTCCGAGTTCTAGAAAATTCATGTATGTATGGTAGTTTTAGTTTTTTGGGTAGATGTGGGAGTTTCCAATGACCCCGGTGGATACATGTGGCCTTGGCCTATAGTGTAATTATTGTATAAACAGTTTGAAAATTAATTTTTATTTGCAATTTTTTCACTCCCAAAACTCAACCACATTGGAATGAGTACCACCTGGCCCCTTAGTTGCGCCACAGATAACAAGTGAACGTAAAAAAGTCCAGTCACAGTTAATTTCACTGGCTGTGCAAAAAGCAGTCATTAAAAATTTTTTAAAGAAATCAACATAAAGAATAGTATATTTCCCTACAAGAGCACAAAGTGAACAATCTTCGATGAGTTATGATTTGCAAAATGATGCTGCAAGCGAGTGTTGTAAATTGTACAAGTTAAGGTCGCTTACCTTATACTTAAATTGAGAATGCTATTTTTCGTAATACGTGTACATACGCGATTAAGGAAAGCGTCTGAATGGTTGGAAGGAGGAGTTTAACATTTTCATTATGGGAACAAATATTTGTTTTGCTTCGGCTAATGACATCTGATCCTTGTAAAAAAATGTTGTTCTCTAGGGTGAAATTTTATGTTTTGGGCCTTGAAAACAAATACCTAGTCGCGCATTTTGCGACATGTATTGCGAAAATATAAATATAAAATTTTCGCTAAAAAATAAAATTACCTATTAGTATACGTTTCTGGTTGAAAACAAATAAAAATTAACATTTTGGAGATATTGAGAGAGAATATTTTTCAAATAATCTTGAAATCATATGTAACTGCCTCTTCCGGCCTTCCGCAAGAATTAGTTCCACTTTTTACACACTTTATTTGCAAACGGGAAATTAAAATTGACCTCACACAAAGGTGTATCCAGCATGAAGCCCCTGAATTTTCAAAAAAAGGCTAGTAAAAACAGAAGAAATGCGGATCTTTTTCTTTATCCATATCGGTGATATGTAAAAATGTAGAAATAATGAGAAAAAGTTAAGCTATATCCAGCATGATTTTTAAGTGGGTTTTATAAGAAAATCACTTTGTTTTTGGTTAAGTAAGCTAAAATTTTTATTGAACATAAGCTAACTACTTACTTAAGTGGATACAAATGTTCTGAATAATTTCTGAGGTTTACTTTTGGAAACACGTGTCAGAAAATGGGAGTAGCTAAACATCTTTTAATATTAGGTACATTGTCTGTGCCAAACAATTGAAATACTAGAAATACTCTGTGAATAAGATGTTGCAAGATGTGAATAATTTGATCTTACAACAGCTGGAGAAATTGAAATATTACTGTGGCTGGCTGCGAATATAATATAATACTTTTGGAGGAAATAATACCCGTTTTTTCTCGAATATGATTCAGTTTTCATCGAACGAATAAATAATAAGTATTATAATATTTTTTTCCTAGTTACCTAATTTTGTGATTATTTTACGATATTTATATTTATAGCTTCTGATAACGGTCCATGAATGGATACACTGGCGCAGTATATGTAGGCTACAGACACGTTGAAAATAAATAGGTAGTAATAATTTAACTACCTATCTCAAATTTTTGAAAAAATTTTCAAATTTTGTTATTTTATTGGTCAAAGACTCCTTCAGTTTGAAAAATAGACCACTTCTTCATATCATATTATAATTTGCTTAATCGGTTCTTGAGCCGTAATGTAGTTATTGTTGTTGTTTGTTTGTTTGTTTATTTTTTAGTGAGGGGGTTTCATTTTTAGAATTAAAAAACATCGTGTCTCACATCCTGTATAATTATTGTACTATCGTAACACGTAATGGATATCTATTTAGTTTAATTAAGCAACCGAATTATCAAATTTTTTCTTAGTACGAATCGGAAACACTTCTTTGATTATATAAATTTTAGAAATACGCTCAGTTAGTAGTAGTTTGTAGTATTCAAATAAAAACGTGAGTTTTGAAGTAATTACTATCGTACCTAGTTTTCGTTACAATAGTACCTACTTGGAAATTCTTCATGAAAATTATTTTATGAATATTTTTTTATTTGTTGAAAATGTAGGTGAGTAAATATAAATAGGTACATAAGTGTATGATTTTCTGGGGGTTTTTTTTTGTGCGTGTTTCTTGAAACACACATTCATCTAGGTTTATATTTTCAAAAATAGTTTCTGTCTCCAAATGATTTTCAATGCGTTCTCTTCTGAAAACCGTAAATTGAAAAGTAAAAATAATGAGAGGATTCATTGATTTAAAGCAAGTATACGATAGGTGCCCTTAATCTTAAGAAAAATTTACCAATCGTTTATGTATAACGACCGTATATTTCAAATAAGTAGCCATAATATGTTTATTTAATTTAATCGAAAATTTATTTATAATTTAATGAAACAAAAAGTTGAAAATTTTCATTTATAGTTCGTGGTACGTTATAAATGGTTTTTAATTTCTTTCGGGAAATTTCCATCTATATAATGAGATATAAGAAACAATATTGAATTCTTATCTGCTAAGAATTACTCGATCTGTCCAAAAACAAATTCAGATTGTTCACAAGAGATATACTAGCTATGTATTTACCATAGAGGGCATTGTACGTCGTCCACGTGCGTGATTAAAAAAAATTCTTTTTCATATATTAACAGAAAATAATTTGAAAATACACATAAACATTTAGATTTGTTGTGGAAGATATTCTATGTTTAGAATATTTCAACAAATGAGTTAATTCTTCTGTTTTATCTGTTTATTAATTTCACTTTAAATATTACATTACGGTTTTAATAATCACTTATACTTTTATTTGAAATAATTGAAACCTGGTACTTTTAACACAGGAATGAATTTGTCTTCAAAAAGAAGAGAATACATCGCCTGTAATTTCATTGTCAAGTCTCCAAAATGGCTGATCTAAAATATAAAATAGGTGGCGTGACATGGAACATCCGCCAAATATGATGACTCTTCATTGTCAGCATATTTGGTGGAGTTCGTCCGTGAGAAGATAGGTATCATATAGACAGCTAGGAATAATGGTTGTCTATATTTTGTTCGACACGTCTTTGTAGACAAACTGAATTGTCTACAAAAACGTGACGGAACAACATTTTATTTTAAACCAATTCAGTACAAATTTTCAATGGTTTTTCAAACTAATTTTGAGGGTTTAATATAGGGATAATTTTTTTATTGAATCATAAAATTAAAATTTCTAATGTTAGCAATCATTATTTTAAAATATTTTCATTAATTTCCAAAAAATGCCTAATATTAACACGTGTGCATTTTAGATGCGTTTTTTTTATGTCTCATTGTTATTTACCCTACTGACCATTTTTGATAAAATCTCAATTAATCATACACACCTATAGATTACCAATACTTACATGCTCTATTTTTCATTTTTTTAAATTTCTATTACATAAAGGTGTTTCACAAAACATCTTACAAACTTCATTGGTCAGTGGTTGTTAATAAGTCCGGTAAAAAATGTTATCTATGTCAACTTGCAACCTATATTCCATGCTTAAAGAACTATAAAAGTTTCAAATTTTTAGAATATTTTCAAAAAAATGCGATATTGAAATAATTTAAAACTTTTAAATCTCCTCCAATCTACAGTGGAAACCTCTTAATATGGACATAGCCTATTGGGCAGTACCCTTTTTGTCCCTAACAAGTGGTGTCTTGATTGAACGATGTTGATAGTTCAAATGAAGAAAAAAAGGCTGAATTTCCGGATTGGACTTCTGGTAGTTACATTTAAAACTGTAAAATAATTGAATAATTATATGATTGGTACCTACATATATTTATGACAAAAAAATATACAAATAAAGAAGTGTTTTGGTTAGAAGAAGATGGTAGGAGGTACTTTGTCACAACCTAAACTGAAACTAATAGGCTCAATACAACATGAAATTATGAAAAATAAAAATAATAATTACAAAAACTAAAATATACTATCGTTAATAAACTGAAGCAAGATTAAACATTACTTTTAATAACAGTTCAAGGGCAATTTTTCCTAGTCTATGGACTTCTTTTGTCCCAATAAACTGATACAATGTTCTTCATAAGCAATCTAATTTCTTATAGATTTACATAATTTGTTTTGGGATTTTCCAGATTTGTCCCAACTAAGCTGTTATCCCCTTTAATTTGGTTTCCCCAATAAGCAGTTTCTACTGTATATAAGTGATATAATTATATTTATACATGTACATAATATAAGTATATAAAAAAACCCATACTGACTGACTCATAATCATCAATGCCTGGCTAAAACTACTGAACCTACTGATCTGAAATTTTTGAGCTATATTCTTAACATGCTGTAGGTGCTCACTAAAAGAGAATTTTGTGAAATTTTGTCCTAATCAAGTCAAGTGAACTTTGTTATCACATAATTATATCCCAATATCTTTTTTGCTCAACAAGTTATTGTAACGGTTTTTGTTTTGAGAATTATTCGTTTAACTAATTGTCTGAAAATTATTTTTTATATTTTCCAAAATTCCACCATTAAGGTATTCAATTTAATTAGTAAAGACATAAATTAAAACTTGTTTTAATATTAATATTTATTTTTAAAAACATAAATACTATGTTTAACGCTAATTCATTTAATAACAACGAATGAGGTAAAATTTTCTTATACATACACTAATTGCCAGCTCTATATTCACCAGGTTATGCAAAAATCATGACTAAATCATAATACTGGAGAAACTGAGAATCTACACTTACCAGGACATTGACACCAGTCAGTAAAATTTCCAAGAAATCTTATCAGGAAAAACGTATTCGGTTAGAAAAAAGAAAAAAACAATTCTTGATGGTCACCCATTCAATTGACACTGGAAAAAATGCTGTTTCAAAAAGTGTTTTGGGCCTATATCTGCCGTCCCTTTCATGATTTAAGAATTCTGAAAAAAAAAAGGTGTCTAGATGTGATACTGATGCACCCTCTTGCCAATATTCAGCCTTGCAGCTCAATGAGAAGTACAAAAAATAAATACGGCAGGAAATCCAGAAGATCTTGAATTGTATATGTAGACGTTTGTCAATATATTTTGGACCTAATAAGATATTTAACAACTTTTTGTTTTGAAATGTCATTTGACTGTCTGAAAACTATTTTTTAGATTTAATGAAATGCCACCCTTAATTTTGATGAATTTCTCGACCTATCTTTTAGGCCAGGATCCACTTGAATTGAAAAATGTAAATAACTCAAGAGATATGAGTGACAATTTAATGTTGTGGAATACCTTGTTGTGAGAGATATTCTCACCAGAAGGAAATTCAACAGAATTAAGTGTGCTCAGCCACTTCGTACACAAGTACGGGTAAGCCAAAACCAAGGCGAACACTGGCAATTTTAGAGCCGGTTCAGGTGGTTTATATTCGGCTTATTTGCACGCACACAAACACACGTACGTGGCGTCCAGGTCGCATCATCCCCTATCATGATAAGAGATGGCTGGCCGGTTCGTGTATGGATCGTGACATTGTTTGGTGATGTCACGATTTGGTACTCGTACATTACCTGCATGTACTTGCAGGTAATTACGATCGAATGTATTTCGTGTGGTTTAACATCACCAGGACGATTATTAGCCTGCCCTTTGGGGCGGCAACTGTTGTCGAGGGGTCCAAGCCTCTTTACCTCATACTGTTGAGTCCCCACAGCTACTCCCCCCAGTTTTTGTGCTGCAAAAATGATCAAAAATGTGCAAGGCCTGGGGGACGTGCGGGCTTCTACTTCTGCCTCTGGTGAGCCTCCCATTTTGCCAGCGCGCTACCTACCGCAGCCCCGAAGCACTCGTAGGACTCTCTATGGGCATTCATTCGGGCCAGGTAATTTACCCGGCTGTCCTCTCCCCTACGCCTTGGTGGTACATTTTTTGAACGGGCATAGGGGTGATGACGGGAGTGAGGGGGCAGTGGACGCTTAAATGTTGGCTTCCTTAGCATCGGGAAGTTTGAGTTCTCCTCTGCTAAGGTGGCCATTTTTGCTTTTTTGTTCGCAGCCCTCTCAGCCGTGAACAAAAACCTCATCGTCTCCTGTTTCTCCTCTAGTTTTGGCTCCGGCTTTGGTGGTTTGGGAGTCGGAGTTGGCTCCTTCAGGGATTTGGGAGGAAAGATGATTGGAGGCAGAGGAGTGGTCATCTCTGCTAGGACATTGTTGACTGGAGGAGCTGTGTCCATGAGCAGCTCGTCCTCAGTCCGGTCCAGCTCTGTCATCTGCTGAATTCGTGAGGAATCAGCAGTTTTCTGGGCAAATTGGAAGGTGGCGGATTTCTGGATGGTATTTGGCAGTGACATTAGAATAGATTTTATTAGGAAAAGGAACCAAAAATATCAGAAAACACATCCAAGATCTCTGGCGGTTCTGAAGTGGGTGATTTTACTTCTATTTTTGATTTACCATTACAGTTATGTTTTATTATTTTCGTATCTTCTTATCGACATGTAGAGGGGATAGCGCTTAAAATTCTTGGCCGTATGCAAATTTTCCAGTTAAGTTCTGATTGGTTTAAGCAAAGTTATGCCTGAAATAAACTCAGTGAATATAATTTTCGAATTTTTATTACAAAGGAATCTCCACTTGTGATGTCACAACGTTGAGATTATCTTTGTGTTTAACGGTAAACGCACGTTGCAATGTTTTGTTTCCGTATTGCACGTGGATTTGTTTATTCCTGTCGTTTTCTTTTTGTTGGCATTCCTCATTCGCTTATCTCCGGAGTTTCTTTTGTCTCGCGGAATTCCGATTTTCCTCGCATATTTTTTAGTGGATTTTAACTTACGTCGCGGATATTACTTTTTCGGGAGTAAATTTTATTTTCTTCGCATTAACCTCTCAGACATGCGATAAGGACGGGAATTTTTACGTTTTTTACTGCCAGGGGGCCTGCCTCTTTTTTGTGGACATAAGGGGGCCTCAGGATCGATTGTTTTGGTGGTAACATCGTCCAAAAATCTCACCGACTTTTTTAATGTTTTCTGTTGTGAATTATTTGTTTGACATTTTTCAACAGATTCTTCCGTTTTTGTTTGGGAATCTGTCTGGATATTTTCTATGTTTTCCTTCTGCAACCTGTTTATTCTTTTGTCGTCACTTACCATGTATGCAGGCTTCAATCTGTCGATTGAAATTGTTCGAGGTTTGCCTGCAATGAGTATCACAAAGTTTTTCTCATCTCATGATACTACTTTGTAAGGACCGGTGTATGGTTTCTCCAACACAGATCTCATTTTTTCGTCTCTAACAAATACGTGTGAAGTATTGGCCAAGTGTTTCGAGACGTAAATCTTGGGCTGGCCATGGTGAGCTGCCTGTTTTATGAAATTATTGGCATCGTTTCTTATATTTTGTACCATGATTTCGGGGCAAACTTCTTTCAATTCTGTGAAGAAGTCCCCTGGAAGGCGTAGCTCTTTGTCAAACGCTAATTGCGCTGCAGAGTGACCTGTATCAGTTTATAGGGCAGATCGAAGGCCTAAGAGGATGGTAGGGAGTACATCTACCCATCTCTTAGTATCATGTGACATGATAGAGGCTTTGAGGGCTCTATGCCATCTCTCAATTTTGCCATTGGCTTGAGGATGGTAAGCTGTGGTATGACTGTTTTGAACACCAAGCTTATTGGACAGCTCTTTAAAAAGCGAGCTCTCGAATTGGCGACCTTGATCCGTAATTATGACTTCTGGTACGCTATACCTCGCAATCCAGGTATCGTATAACCTTGCAGCTACTGTGGGAGCTGACATCTCATGTATAGGGATTGCTTCTGGCCATTGTGTTGCCCTGTCTATTATCGTCAACAGGTATCTGTGTCCTTGAGATGGTGGCAATGGGCCTACCAAGTCCATATGTACAGTTTTGAACCACTCTGTTTGTTTGAAGGATTTGAGGGGCAAGCGAGTGTGTCTTCCTACTTTGGATTCTTGACAGTTCAGGCAACTGCCAGCCCATTTGTTGCAGTCAGACTTCATTCGTACCCATACAAACCTTGCCGAAATTAATTTAGCACTACATTTTGGCCCAGAATGTGACAGATTATGTACACTGTTGAAAGCCAACCTGCGATATTTTACTGGTAGAAATGGCCTATTCTTACCTGTACTGATGTCACATGTTAATAAAACATCAGTACCGGGAATTTTTCGCTGTCTCAATTTGAGAGTAGTATCATCGTTTGATAACAACTCTTGAAATTCTGCATCCTTTAGCTGTGCTTTAGCTATTTCAGCATAAGGCAATTGGACAGGAGCCGAGATAGCTTCGATTCTACTCAAGGCATCAGCTGGAGTGTTAAGTTCTCCACTTATATACTGGATGTCAGTAGTCAATTGACCAATATAGTTTAATTGTCGCGCTCTTCTCGGCGATGCCAGTTCTGCTTTTTGTGTGAAGGCATATGTTAGGGGTTTATGGTCAGTATATACAGAAAAACATCTACCATCTAATTAGTGCCTGAAATGCTTCAACGCAGCAAAAATTCCGAGCAATTCCCTATTGTATGTGCTATAGTTCTTTTCTGTTTTTGAGAGCTTCCTCGAGAAGAAAGCTAGTGGTAACTTCTTGTTGTCTTTTTCAAGTTGGTACAGGGTGTTAATAGCGAAAATACAGTGTAACCCGGTGGTTTAGAACTGTTTTTTCAGTGAATTGGGGTTCGTAATTTTCTAAATAGAACAACCTGTTATCAAAACGTCCGCACATAATATAGCCAATATCGATCAAAAATAAAAATATTGCTATCCCCAATTATATTCATAGCTGAGGTATGCGTAAATCGTAAATATTACAGTTAACATTCGAATTAATTGAAATTTTTGCGATAATCAAATTAATGTCGAATCCGGATATAGTTCTAGTTCTGGTGCAGTTCATTGTACTTCACTCGTGTATTTGTGAATATTTCTATTTTCTACTCAGTCTCAGGCAATAACGAAATCTAAACATGTTTTCATTGCGATATAATATTATAGGCGATAATTTGCCCATCGACAACACGTGAATTTTATTTTATCACAATCTCGATAGGTACCTGACTAAAAGACGAAAATTTTTCAAAATAAATAATAAATTTACAACCAAGTACCTACCTGCCTAACTTATACGAATTTCCTTCATTAAAAACCTACATTGTGTGGTAAAAAATTTTGAAAAACTGAAACCGAGTACACGTGGAGAGACGATACCTGTCTTACATCTTCATTTAGAGACGTAAATAATCCGAAATACGTCCAGAATATTAGGGAAAAAAAAAGAAAAAAAAAAAAAACTGCCGAAAAAACCTGTTCTCACCTTCAACGATAAGTGAATCAGTCAGATGAGATATTCGAGGCTTTGTATAGTCTTCGGTCTGCAGCCTATTGCAGCAGTTTTCAATCTATAAAACAAATTAAAAACTTTGGCGCACGTTTTGTGGTGATATTAATTATTATTTATTTATTTATTTATTTACTTTGTTTGTTTTTTTTTCTGCATTTTTTTTCTGTCTCTTTCACACTCTCTCTCTCTGCTTTCGTGTATGTTCGAAATAAAATTTTTTATCATAACCGTTTCTTCGCAGTGCATGTATTTAATTTTCAATTTCGTTCATCTCGATCTCCAGTTTTTTTTCTTCTGTTCAAATGTGTTATGCAGCTAAAATTATTTAAAATCAGTTGTAAAAAGCGTTGTAATCGACAGTTTTTTTTCCGTTCAGTTTTGTTTTTTTTTTTTCTTACCTCGTAATTCGTTTATAGTGATTGAAAAATTTGTTATGGTGTAATTTTTTTGCGTGACTCGTGCAAAAGCTTTGTTGCGAACTTGAAATTGCACGTTGAGAGTACCCATAAATATTTATTATGAATTATTCAAGGTAGGCACCGATTAATGCAATATATTAATTAATATTATAATAATATGGTATTTTATATACCTACGTACGAGAGAACGAATTATGGCTATTTTTAAAGTTTCAAAAGAAATTTGTCACGTGCGCGTAAAACGTGCGAAGAAATGAAACTGAAAGAGGGCAAGGGCACGCGCTCTCATATCTTATCACACCATTTTCGCCGACAATGTTGTTTTGGTCAAGTTCGCCGAAAGCTAGTCCATCAATAAATTTTGAATTCACGAAAATCCGTCGAAATTGTCTTCGTAAAACAAAAAAAATTTTTTATTAATTTGTTTAATCAATTTATCCGACACGCTTACCTAACCGTGAATAATAACGACAATAATTTTCGAACCAATTCATACCTACCTTCCTCCCATATAGTCTCCCCAAAAAAAGTGTAGTTCGATGTGGACATAAATAGCATTCGACTGAAATTACTGACGACGATAAGAAATGTTGCAACAACATGTGTAATGTTACCAAGGTGAATAGAGTTGCTCAGATTCCATTCTTAAATATTATGCTGGTCTATAATTTGATTTATTTCGTCCAATCTCTTATGAATAATTATTTGAAAGCTTGAAAGTCTTGAAACGAGTGCCATTCAGAATTGTGGGGACATTACTCGTGTGTGGCAAAGAGGCTTAGACCCCCGATTACAGTCACTGCCAAAAGGCTGACTAATATTTGTCCTTATGACATTAAATCAAATGCATAAATTACCTTCGATTGTAATTATTTGTATGTACATGCAAGTAATGCACAAGTACCAAAGTGTGACTAATCAAACAAAAACGGTGATGTCACAGTTTGGTACACAAACCTGTCTACCATTCCTTATTTTTACAAGAAATGACAAACCTACACACGAACGTATGTGTGTATGTGTGCGTGTAAATAAACCCTTATATAAACCATTTCGACTGGCTCTAAAAATTCCAGTGTTTGCTCAGGTTTTGGCTTACCCGTATGTTTATATATGAAGGGGCAGAATATGCAAATAATCTGTTGATTACCTTCTTATGTGAGTGAATATTCTTTGAAGAATAATGCAAATTAATGAATTTATTTACAAATTTAACTACAATAGTAAATTCGTTTTTTGAAAAATCAAAGTGGGCGTATGTAATTAAATAAAGTAAAAACAGAAAATATGTACCTATCATCATTCTGCGTAGACTTGTTATTTACTGAAACTATTTTTCAGTTATTAGAACATTGTCGAGGTTAATGGAGTGTGCAAGAGAGGAAGAATTTTGGTCTATGTTACCTCAACTAATGCTTTGACTTTTCAAAACATATTTATTTATAAAAAAAACTGATCTATTAAAATACTAATAATTAGCTTAAAAACAAGTTTTTCAAAAAATAAGCTTTAATTTTTTTAATATTTTTCTCTAGCTTCATGTGAGATGAACTTTATTTTGTTGCGAAAGGTTGGCTGCAGTATTGGTATATTTTAAAATCGCAGTAGTGAGTAGAATAAAAACCTATAAAAATATTATAATACCTACTTGGATACCTGTTTCAAATTTGAAAAAACAATAAAAAAAATAAAACGGATACTTTCTTAAAACTTAAGTTCAACCTCCCCTCACGTTATAAAAAATAGAAACCTTCATTTTTTTCACCTCTCAGCATGTAGGCACCGAATTTATTTTTTTTTTTCAGTATTGCCAAATTTTGTAATATTGTAATTTATAAATGAGTGGAAACAGTTAATTAGAAAGGAAAAAATAATTTTAGGGTTTGGAAAATGAATTTCCAGTGTTGCAGTTGTACTTCATGTGTCTGTAAGTCGGCACATATGCTTCTTGGACAGCTTTTAATGATTTAAAATCAAAAATTTAGAATTAATTTCCAATAAGATGTTTTCGAAAGATGCATAGTCTTCATTTTGATTCTCACATCAATTCTTCAATTTTTCAAGAATCATTTTCTTTTTTTATTTAATTAGTTTACTATTATTTTAATTCAGTCAAACGAGTATCAAAATGAGGAAAAAGAAATAAGCGTGCTATAACTTTACACACCTATATACTATAGCTGTTAGGTGGGTTTCGTAGAGCGACGTACTAAAAGTTGCACTCTCTTAGGCCTCTTTCAATTTTTGTGAGGAGATTTTTATACTCCAAAAATTAGTTATTCTTATTTATTTCCTCAAATTTCAATTTTGTTTTAAAAATAGCTCCGTAAAATATTGTTTAACATAACATTTTTTACAAAAACGATTCCAAGCAGTTTTTCTCAACCCTCATTTTTATCAAAAATGTCTTGAATACCACGATTCTTCAGTGAATATGTTCAATAGTATTACAATATGTGAACTATTATAACTTGTAATCATTATCATACCTACTATTTCAAATAACTAGTAAACCCAATATAATTTTATTTGCTACCCACCTACTCATTTTCCATAACCCCTTATCATCCCCTCCACCTTCAATACTCTCCTCTTCTCATGAAGCAGTGCTACCCATCCAACACTTTCCATGATCCATTTTTAAAACGAAGGGATGGTGACCGGCCATGAGAGGCACGTGGATGTGTAGAAAATATATATTGGGTTTACTAATTATCTAAATAGTGGGTATGATAGTTTAGAGTTATATTTCACATACCGGAATTATACCGCCATTGAACATAATTACTCACAGAAGAATGGTTACTTTCAAGACACTCCAGAGGGGATGGTAGGCGTTGGACATAAAAATGCATACAATTATTTTTGTAGAAAATTTTACGTTGAATAATACTTTACCGAACTATTTTTAGCAAAAAATTTAAATTCGGGGCGAGAAACGTGAAAAACCGAATTTCGTAGGTAAAAAACTCCCTTCCCAAAATTTCAAGAGGCCTAAATGGTGAAACTTTCAGTATATTACTCTAGGAAGCCCATCTAACATTTCTTTATGGTTAAAATTTGTTGGCTAATTGCTTATTAAGTCTCTATAAGAGGTTCAAAAATAAACGTTAATTGCAGGTGTTTAAATCTCGTGTGAAAGTAAAAATGGTTAAATTTTGAAAATAACTTTGGGTTGCACAAAATCTAGGGCTGGGAAGAAACTGAAAAGTTATTCTGGAATGAACATTAAAAAAATAAAAACATTTATATAAGGGTCGAATTATTTATAACCTTCTCCTTTTTTTTCGAAGTTAGTTGAAAATGGACATTCAGCTACTGCTTGCCTTTTCTGCTTATGGCGTCTCCGTGATTTTACTGCAAGAAAAGTGATTAAAGTAAGTCTAATCAAAAATGTTCAGACTTTTTTGCTTCAAGTAGATGAAATTTATATACTTTCTAGTTTATTTTCGGGGCCTCAGTAGGAGAGTGGGTAAAGGGTCCACACTTTCAAAGCAAAAAAATAACAATAGTAATCAGTACCTAATTTGTGAATAAACTTTTTCATTTTAAATTTTTTATGCGCATTATTTTTATATTGCAAAAGGTATCTACTTACTTTTTTTGCTGATCGCTCACTTATTGATTTGATAAAATCTAAAAAAAAATTCTGAAGCTAGTCACATGTTTGAGCAGCCCTTTTCTGGTGGAAGTATATATACGACTGCGTATGCGAATACTCGTAACTCACAAAAAGTAAATTTTTCAGGAGAAAAACAAGATGTTTTACTATATGAAAAATTATTATATTGAGGTGATCAAAGTTTTATTCGGCTAGTTGACCCGAAACATTATTATGATAGCAAAAAAAGATTCGAGAATAATTAGTGCCCAGGCTCCTGTGTTGCTTACTAGGCAATGTGTCTAAGAATTTGTCAAGGCCATTATGGGTTACGAAGTATTCTCAAAATATTATTGTGGGTCTCGAGGTTTTTCAAATCTGTTTTTACAGCTATGGGGTTACGAGGTACTTTTTAATTCATGGGTTACGAGGTTTTAGTTATATTAGTTCCTAATTTTCCGAGTAAAATAAAAATTGAGGCATACAAGCTTCTATAAAGAATGATGAAGTACCTCGTAGACAACCAATATCAATGATAATAGCATTTTTGATGCGAAAACATCTTAGCCTTTGGTCTACAGTAGAGGAAAATTACAATTGTAACTCGTACGAGTTACATCGTGGTTGTACGCATGCACAGCACGAATGTTCACAACCACACTATTATGATTACTTATCAATCATTCACGAGTATAGCCGCAGCGGAGCTCAATCCTTTCTTTTTCTTATGGTGTGGGTTACAAAGTATTTTCATAACACAGATATGGATCATTGAGTGGAGAATTTCTATCATTTATTGGGAAGCCCTTCTCCAACATAGTTGTTTCAAACATAAAAAAAACTCTTAAGCGGCAAGCTTTGCAAGGAAAAAGTATATTTTCTTTGATTAAAAATCACCTCCATCACAAACATTCTTCTAATTAAGTACCTAATATACGTATATATAATATTTATATTTTTGCCAAAAATTACTAATATCACGCAAATACGATGCATGCAATAGAATATAAAGATTCAGTAACATGTTTTCAAAACATTTCATTAATTAATTTTTAATTTTTGTGTCAAAAATTATTTTTCTTTTTGGAAATGAAAAAAACAATTTTGAATTATATAAAAAAAAAAAAAAAAAAAAAACAACAATTATATGTAAAAAAAAGTCGCACATTTCAGAACAAAGTGTTGTGCAATTGTTTACGTGCTGGTTACGAAAATATTACAAGAGATTTTAATGTCCGTATTCAAATCTAGTGTAGGGAAGCGGGTGGGGGTTGGCAAAAATTAACCTTTTCTGAGATCGGGTTTTTTTAGGTTCGAACGAGTCTTTTTCTTAATGAAGGGTAGAAAATAGATTTTTCAGGACTATTATCAGACACCGAATAACTTATAAGTTGGGAACAAATTGACCGATCAAAATTAAAATTGGTGAGTCTGGTCCTTGTAAATTTCGTCACTATTGAAAGATAATTGCAACTTTTATTGAGATATCACGAAAAATTAGCACCTCCAACCGCCCAAGGGAATGAACCATAATACCAATAGAAACCAAATTTAGAATCATGTAAGATATGTTTTAAGTCAATATCTGTACCAAGTTTTGTGGCCACAAGTTGAAAATTACACTTTTTAGAGCTTGTAGTCTGACAAAATTGTAACAAAATACTCCTACCATACGTACCATAAGGCCTATCCCCCCAAAATAAGTAGGTATTGTCTTTGACTTAAAGCACATTATGCATACCAAATTTCAGTCTTATCGATTGAAAATTTCAACCTATACCCTGTTCGATAAAAAATGCATATGAACTGACCTACAGGACGGACCATGAACCCGATACGGACCAAAAACCATAGGATTTTTCCTTAGATGGATCCGAATATGTGTTTCAAATTTTGAAACCATCTGATCAAAATTTCGCCTTGAAATGGCCTCAACGCAAAAAAGGGGTACATATAAAACAAAAATGCATTCTCAAAAATAGGGCTAAAATGCTCAGGAGATCGTATCCCTGTGTCCGAATACTCAGGCAATTTTAATAAGCAGATTTTTTTCAAAAAATTACTTAAAAATTTGGTATTATATAACATTATTTAGTTTTTTTTCAAAAGCTTTCTTACTGAGCTATAAATCCAACTAAGTCAAACGAAATTTTTGCTGATTTATTCGGTCATTCTTTTTCATAAGTAGATGGATCAATATAACGAATCTTTAGCATTATTTTTATTTTATGTTGCTATTGTATGCTTTCATTCACCTTGGGTGTACACAATCTCCCGCAGACTCACACCACATGCTTGAGCCTCGAAATAGGTACTAATTAGTCATGTAGAATCAAACCCCAACATCTTCCAAAAAGTAAATTTTTTAGGAGAGACAAAAAACGTTTCGTGGATGCAGCATGCATGGTAGGGAACATCTGAAGTGGACTAAGGGAAGTGTATGCGAATACCTTATCGGTAATTTGTCAAGTTTTCACTTTTTCACATCTTCACTACCTAGAGAGCTATTTGAAAAAAAATAAATAAATGAATAATAATGTAAATTATTTGTAAAAAAGGTACAAAATTTGAACATTTTACACAAACATAAAAACAGAAACGTTGCATTATAAGTTTGGGCATATTTTTACCATCTAAACGAAAGAATTTTCTATGTAACTTGGTAGAATCTCTCATAAAACGCTGTCTGCATTTTCAAGGAAACTTTTCCACATTCTAAATCCTTCCGTGTATTCCTACCATACACACAATTCAACTTTAATGGTGGACCAAGTGGTAAATACCTATAAAATACCATGATTATTATTAATACCTTACATTTCCTGGTAAGTAGGTAGTAATACTTTACAACGGTAAACACATACTTTTGCTTTTTATCGATGGTAGATTTCCAAGCAGATCGATCAACTCAAACCTTTCTTGCAGCCTTGCATTCAACAGGCACAACTTTCCATTCCAGAGCATCAATAAATTCGAAAATTATACAAGTTTTTGATCCGTTACCGATGATTTATACCCAATTATTGTTCCCATTACACACATTAAATTGTAAACGGTGATAACGAAGGCAAAGCCACATAGACACTATACACAAAACTACTCTGGATCAACGCAAATCAGACCAATAGTTTGTAGAAGTTCACCAGAATGCGTTGAAATTGTTTTTTTAGATGGCAGGTTTTGATACAGACTCTAAATTTTGATCGCACATTTAACACACTTCGAGGGCAGTTTGGAGGGTTTTAATGATGCAGGCTTGTAGCCCTGGGCAAGAAGTACCAAAAACTGTCAAAACATGAAAATCACATTTTTGTGTATATGGCGGGGTTTGATTGTACATGCCTCCAGTATGCACTTCAGCCACCTGTCTCTATTCAGACTAGTGTTCAGTTCATTTCAGCTTAAAAATTAAGAATCAAAAAAAATATTTTATTTTTACATTGAAAATCCGCATTCTTCAACCTTCGTAATTTTCATGTGTTTACTTCCTATCGAGTCGGATAGATTGCGCTCAACTTTGATAAGTGCACACACGTAAAGAAAACTAGTTGAAGACCTTCATCCATACGCCTATGACGAAAGTTTACTACAAAGTATTCAAGATCCGTTATGAGGGTGGCAATTTGTATGATGGGTTGAGAAGGGGAATTTGTCTGATCGGAGTTTCAGTATCAGAGACATTATAAGTTTGAATGTGCTTCCGACATTCGTATTCACGCGTGAATACACTATAAAAACATTTTCGTAAAAAACCGTAACCTATTGCGCAAAATTGTGTACAAAAATACATCACACTGTTGATGATTCGTGCGTGTAAGATAAAAAAAACCCTTGCGAAGCAAGCTTCGAGAGAAAAAGTAGATTTTCTTTGTTTAAAAATTACCTCCATGGCCAACATTCTTCTAATAAAATAATATATAAAATATTTATATTTCTTTTGAAAAATTGCCAATATCACACGAATACGATGTATGAGATAAAATATACTGATTAAGTATCATGTATTCAAAATATTTTATGAATGTGTGAAAAATCATTATTTTTTTGTCAAATTAAAAATTATTCCAAGTTCTAACTGGTACGATTTTAAGAAATAGTTCGATGATTTTCTTTTCTGCAGTGACCAGAATTGTGGATTATAAAAAAAAAAAAAAAATACAACACTTATATGAGAAAAACTTATCCTATATTGAAAAACGAAGTATAATGCAGTTATTTACGTGCTATTTACGAAAATATTACAAGAGATTTTAGTGCCCTTGTTCAAATCTAGTGTTCGGCAGCGGGTGGAAGTTAGGAAAAAATTGACCTTTAGCTGAAATCGGGTTGTTTATAGGTTAAAACGAGTGTTTTTCTCGATGAAGGGTAGAAAATGAATTTTTCAGGACCATTATCAGACACTGAATAGCTTATAAGTTAGGAACAAACTGACGAATCGGAACAAAAATTAGTAGGTCTGGTCTTTGTATTAAAATTACTGTTTGTACCAAATTTCGTGATTATTGAAAGAGAATTGGAACTTCAATTGAGATAACATAAAAAATTAGCACCTCTAACAGCTCCAGAAAATGAACCATAATACCAATAGAAACCAAATTTAAAATCATGTTAGATATACTTTAGTTCAATGTGGAATACCTTGTCGTGAGAGATATTCTCACCAGAAGGAAATTCTACAGAATTTAAGCGTGTTCAGCCACTTTATACATAAGTATAGGCAAGCCAAAACCAAACCGAACACTGGCGATTTTAGAGCCGGTTCTGTGAGTTTTTATACCCGTTTTGGCTGGTGCACACAAACACACGTACGTAATAAAATACGTACGTTGTTTAAGTACGGCCAGGTCGCATCATCCCCTACTATCGTAGGTGGCGGCTGGCCGGTTCGTGTACGAATCGTGACAGTGATTGATGGATGACGTCACGATTCGTACTCGTATATTATCTTGTACGTATACGTCGATAATTACGATCGAACGTAATATTGTGTGTTGGTTTAACGTCGCAAGGACGATAAGTTGCCTGCCCTATGGGGCGGCGACTGTCGTCGGGGGTCCGAGCCCCTATACCTCATACCGATGAGTCCCCACAGCTACTCCCCCCCAGTTTTTGCGCCACAAAAACGACCTAAAATGCGCAAGGCCTGGGGGACGTGCGGGTCTACTTCCGTTTTTGGTCGGCCTCCCATTTGGCCAGAGCACTTCCCACCGCGGCTCCAACGCACTCGTATGACTCTCTACGGGCGTTTGCTCGGGCCAGGTAGTTGCTCCGGCTAGTCTCACCCCTGTGCCTCGACTTCGCGTGTTTAGCGTGGGCGTAAGGGTGATGGCGGGAGTGAGGGGGCAGCGGACGTTTAAACTCTGGCTTTCTGAGCATCGGGGAGTTTGTATTCCCCGATGTCCAGGCAGCCATCCTTGCCCGCTCGTTCGCGGCCCTCTCGGCCGTGAACAGGAAGCCCATCGCTTCCTTCTTCTCCTCGGGTTTCGGCTCCGGCTTCGGGGGTTCCGGAGTCGGAGTCGTCTCCTCTGGAGATCGAGGTGGAGAGATGACTGGCGGCAACGGAGTGGTCATCTCCGCCAGTACATCGGCAACCGGAGGAGCTGTGTCCATCAACAGCTCCTCCTCTATCCTATCCAGCTCCGTTTTCGTTTTTGGGATCTGCTGAGGTTTTGACTTCTCAGCAGATTTCCCAGCGAAGTGGAAGCTGGCGGACAACGGGATAGGTATTCGTGACATTATCAGAATGGGTTTAGTAGGAGAAGGCACCAAAAATAAAGCTCAAGAGACGACTAGATAATTTAGAAGTTCGAGAACTGCTGTTTTTACCTCATTTTTCGATTTACCTTTACAGTTATTTTTCTTTATTTTCGGATCTTCTTATCTGCACGTAGAGGGGATAGCGCTTAAAATTCTCGGCCGTATACAAGTTTTCCGGTTTAGATCTGATCGGTTTAAGCAGAGTTATGCCTGAAATAAACTCAGTGAATATTATTTTTCGAATTCTAAGTACAAAGGAATCTCCGTTTGTGACGTCACGTCGTAGAGATTATCTTTGCGGTTAACGGTACTCGCACGTTGCAATGTTTTGTTTCCGTATTGCACGTGGATTTGTTTATTCCTGTCTTCTTCTTTTTGTTGGCATTCCTCGTTTGCTTATCTCCGGAGTTTATTTGTTCTCACGGAGTTCCGATATTTCCGTTCGTTTTTAGTGGGTTTCGATTTATACTACGGATATTACTTTTCGGGAGTAAATTTTATTTGTGTCGCATTAACCTCTCGGATGCGCGAGAAGGATGTGAGTTTTTACGTTTTTTCGTGCCTGGAGGTCTACCTCTTTTGCGTGGTTGTAAGGGGGCCTCAGGATCAAATGTTTTAGTGCTCACATTGTCCGAAAATCTAACTGTTTTCTTGAGTTTTTCTTTGAGTGAGGTGTTTTTCTCACTTTTTTCGACGAATTCTTCCGTTTTTGTTTCGGAATTCGTCTGTATTTTTTCGGGGTTCTCCTTTTGTACCCTTCTGATTCTTTTATCGTCACTTACCAAGTACGCAGGCTTCAATCTGTCGATTGAAATTGTTCTTGGTTCGCCTGCGATGAGTATCACAAAGTTTTTCTCATCTCGTGATACTACTTTGTAAGGACCGGCGTATGGTTTCTCCAGCGCAGATCTCATTTTTTCGTCTCTAACAAATACGTGTGACGTATTGGCCAAGTGTTTTAAAAATGGCTCCTTTTAGAGCCATTAATCTGCCAAAATTTCGATAAAATCGCCTCTATCAGACGTACCGTAAAACCTATCCATACCAAAATTGGTAGATATTGTCCTTCACCTGAAGCACATACGTATACTAAATATCAGACCCTCCGATTCAAAATTTCGATCTGTACACTCATTAATAAAAAATGCATATAAACTGACCTACCAGATGGACGATCCAGACCAAAAACAATTGGATTCTTCCTTAGATGAATCCAAATATGTGTTTTAAATTTCGAAACTATCCGATTAAAATTACGCCTGAAAATGGACTCAACTCAAAAGGGGGTACATAAAAAAAATGAATTTTCAAAAATAGCGCTAAGCTCAAAAAATCATGGAACGAAAAAGGTACCTACTCTCACCCTTAGGTTCGAATACACAGGCATTTTTAATAAGTAGATTTTTTCAAAAATTTACTTAAACTTATTGCACAACATAGCCCACGAAAAATAAGGTTTTAAGAAAGCACTTACTCTGGCAACAAATGAACACTGCGAATAGGTTGTTCCTCCTGAAAAAAAAACAACAAAAATGAGCGTATCGGAAGTACCGTTCGGTCGATCCGTATCAAATTCAGTACGTCCGGTCCCTACCTAAGTATGAAATGTTTTTACCAACTTTCGAGCCATTAAACTTCCAAAATCGGAAAAAAAACGGACGTGCCGGAAATACCGCCCAGCTAATCCGTATCAAAGTCAATAGGTCTTACTAATCTCTCAATACTAATATTTGTACCAAATTTTCTGACTATTGGACCAATTTTGCGACCTGTACCGTATTAACAATATTATTATATAATATACATTGATTATGAAAGGTAAATGTACTGAATATGGGGTACATAATTTTAAAATTTTATATAAATTAAATTAAAATTTATGGAAGAATTAGAATGGTCCTTGATATTATTGTCTGTAACATTAAAATGTCTATGGAACCAATCTTTTAATTTACATGAATTTTTTGTCACACGACTCACAATGATGAATTCACAAAAAGTTTTCCCAAAATGGGGGTAACCTCTTTCCTAATTTGGGGTACCAGCTTTTCCTAGTAGGGGTACCTGAAAATTTATGCAAAACATCAAAATTAAAGTTATAGAAATTAATTATTATTTCTTAAAAATGTTACAAATGCCACTTACAGCATTCTGATTCAGTCATTTGTTGTTTTAAAAGTAAATAATTTATTGTTACCCCATGTTAGGTTCATCCTTTCAACTAATAGGATTTGAAGCAGGTACTTGGAAATAGAAGTCAAATGTTCAAATTTTCTGTTGATATTGATCATATTTCAAAATATCAATTAGTATTTTGTCCAAAAGTTATAAAAAATTGCAAAAAATCTAGAAAACGGTGAAAAAAACTAAAAACAGAAGAAAACTCATTTTAGGTGAGTTCTTTTGACTGTTTTTGAGGATTCTTACTATCTATCCTCAGTTTTTTTTCAGCAGACTACGTTAATAATTTAAGAGAGACAATGTTACCCCATATTTGATACATACTCCATAACTGGAAAGTCCCCAGCAAAAATACGCACTCTGCTGGAAAAATAAATTACCTTACCATTATAGGATGCTGAAAAGTAAACAATAATGGAAATTGAATGTAGTTTGTTATTTATCCATATAAAATTCTGATGTTTTGATTGAAATGTATCAAGATATTATAAATATTTCAAGCAGTTCAACTTAATTTCAAATTTTATTAAGGTTGTGAAATTATGGGTGACCATCTTCACAATTTTAATAAAAATAGATAAACTCAAATAACTAAAATAAGAAATTATAAAAACAGAAAAATTTTTTTATAAGCAATTGAAGATTTGAAGAATAAGCAATAGTTATTTTAAGATACCTATAAAATAAAATTTAAATCATGTTCGGTGCTCTATAAATGGCTGTAACAATAGGTCAGTTGAAACTTAAATTGTTTAATACAGTCTCATTGACTATTCTTGCTAAAAGCTTGTTTTGTTTCTCTGAATGGTTCTACATAAAATTTTGGGCTATATAAATTACTTTTAAAGAGAATGCTCCCCATTGGAAGAAATGGGTATGTGTTTTACAAATGGAAAAGTAACAAAAAATGCTATGATTCTTTGATTAGAATAGGCTTGTACAGCCTTTTTAATTTCTGTACATTCCATTGACATTTGATGTCAGTGTAACTAGCTGTTGCAACTTCAATATTTTTCAACCTAATAAGAAATCAAAGTGGGATTATACAAACTAAGATTTTGTCTAAGTTGTTACAAAAAATATAATCCTTTGAGATATAGATACCTCTGAAAGAAAATTATTCAAGTACCTACGTACTTACATCTTCCATTCATTCCATAAGAACATTTTATATTTTTTAATGCTAGAAACATTTAATACAATTTCAATTTTATGAGTATTGTGGAATATGTTTGAGGACTGTGTGCATACAGCTGTGATAGCTACCATATTCCCATTTATATCTATGGGAAAGAGTAAGAGTAGCAGTACAAATAACAACAAAGTACCTAGGTAGTTCTATTTGTGAGTTGGTAGAAATATGTTCAATACATAAAATTGATACAATACACTGCTTTGGGTACCTGCCTATAACTTTCTACACATCATTCAAATTGCCAGCATTTAAAACTTCTTTACCCTCAAGAAAGAGGCAAATTGCTCCTTTGAAGAAATCAATGATGTGTAGCATGTAAATAGGTGTTGCTAACATTATAAATTATTTATTTTAATTAAATTTATTAAGATTTAAAAAAAAAGCACAGTAGAGGAATACCTAAATTTGTGTGTATAAATTTCCATTATCCTAGAATGGTATTATCAAAACAAACATTAGTAGCGCTCCTGGTGGAATGGGGACTTGCCAGTCGGTACATTCACCCTATGTATAATTATTGTTATGATACATATTATAAAATAATTTATACAATTATACAGACATATAGGTATGCACACATGAATTTGAGTTAATTTTCTCAGCAGTTATATTTGGTCATGAATCGTAAAACGTACCAAGTCTCACTCCCAGATCTTTTCACGAGAACAATTTTAATAAGCTGGTTTTCGAGGAGAACCTGTTTAAAAACGTGTCATACAAAAATAAGAGTTGAACCGCTGCAAAGTTATTTATAGCAGTCGGTTCGTCGTGAAAAATAGTCAAACAGGTCTTACAAGTCGAGTCGTCTGTTGGTTATCTGGGCTTGGGCTCGTAATGTATCCAGTTTATCAAATATTTTTAGTCTATGCACTCGAACTTCACCTATATCGCAGAGATTGCATTCACGAACAGAGTTCAAGAGAGCTGAGATTCGTCAGAGTCGATGATTAAAGTAGTGAACAAGGTATAAGTAGGTAACCTACTGCCGGAAATTGTTGAAAATTAAATATTTAAGCTCCAAAATTATGTTATTCACACCAGTTGGTACGGACAGTAGAGAAGCTACGGTATAGTCTGGAAGGCGCAGTCCCCACAAGAATATTCACTCTCACTTGGTCCCTCCGAGAAAATTTCTCAAAAAAAAGTTAAAACTATATTGGGTAATAAATTGCCAACACAAGCAAAAAAAAGTAACTTCATCTTACTCTACCGGAATCCCCCAAAAAATTTCATTGCTTACCCAATGGCCCACCCAAAACAAAATACAGATACCCCACAGAGCGGAATAATAAAACGAGTAGGTACTCAGTTTAATTTAATTTTGTTGAAAAAAAAAAACCAAAAAACAGTAAAGTTTTAAACGTTTTATTATTAGAAAATTTTTTTAAAAATTTATCTTTTGTTCTCAGTTACCTAAATAATTGTATGAGGAACATATTTTTAAAATAAATAAGTTTACGTTAAAATAAATTTTTAAAAGGTACGCTTTTATTTATTTTTTTTTTTTTGGCTTTAACTTCATGCGAAATAAATATTGTTTCGTCGCGGAAGCTTGCCTGCAGTATAGGTATATTTGAAAATCGCAGTCGGCAGTAGTGATAGAATAAAATGCTTGTAATCAAGTAAATCAATGCAGTACATGCAAATAAATAAATTTTTTCGTAAGGTTTTGAAGAAAATCTGTTTACTCTCTCATTCGAAAATTAGTGCAAAACGTCTGGACGTGTTTGTAAATAAGTTTTCATTATTCTTTTTTAGGTACGAACGAATTTACCCATTCAAATCCCAAGAAAATCCATTTTTTTTAGCAAACATTCTGATATCAACTTTTGTTCCAGTTTATTCGATTAATATATATAGGTAGATACTGTAATCGCCACAATTTAAAAAATTTCATAAATAAAATCTGAAATTTTTAAATTAAAAAAAAAAAAAAAAATTATTAAACACCCGCATTTCTTAAGATTTTTAAGAAAACCAATTTTTTCGTTTTGTAAGTTATAGCCTAAACAGGCTATGCTTCTAAATTTGTCATTTAATTTATCACGATTATAACAAAACCATAATATTTAGAATATTCTGCAGAAATAATAAATTTTTAGTCTTACATAGTAGATTATATAACAAAATTTTGGTGCAAAAAAGAGTAGGCATCGACAGAGACCTTAGATTATGAAATCGGATCATGGGTGTTTTCCAACAAAACACGTTGTCAATAATCCTACATAGCCTATAACAGTTAGAGAATTTTCTGTCATTCCCATTCCTTTATTTTTCTTTTCTCCACCATCCAAATGGTAAACTGGAAAACCTTGACGATGACATTATAGTGCAAAGTTGTGTCGAAAATAATCTAATCAATATAATATGTAAGTTTGTTTTTTTCTTAATTTTTTGAACAATCTCAAAATACAATCCATGGTCGAAAATTTTCTCAATCGTCTGCGCCACCGAAGGAACGATTCTAAACCATTTTTGATACACAGTGAAGTAAGAAGATGCCTAACATAATCCGAAACCATGCACATATCACATATTAAAGAAATAAATCTACTCCCAGACGAATTTATTAGATAAGATAAGAATGAATTTCCGTATAACTCAGTAGTAACCTTCTCGACACGGCTTCAACGTTTGTTTCCCATCCCTATCATATTTTACTTACGACATGGCTTTCAGTGAGGAAAAAAAGAAAAAAAAAAGAGAGATCGATTTTTAAAGATTTTTTTATTTCTGATAGTAAAGAAGCATTTTTTTAAAACTTGATCCATATATTTTTATCTGCCACAGCTTCTAGTATCCATTTTATCTCACCCAATTTTATTCTTTTTTTTTTTTTTTCTAATTTGCATTAACATAAAACCAACTTTCATCATATTTCCCCGCATAGAATGAAGAAGTTTTTTTTTTATTATGTAAAAAATAAGTTCGTACCATTGTTGTAAATAAACTAAACCCATTACAGAAAATCGTATTTTAGAATTCATCGGTTGCATCATGTGAGATTGCCAACGTCGGTTGAGAATATTGTGGAGGACTTTATTTGAATTAAATTAGACTAAAAAAATACAAAAATCTAAAAAAAAAAAAAAAGAGGCGAGTTTTTATACACCATAAAAAAAATTTCATTTTATTGCGCAATTACAGACTAACAGCTGTTAATAGATTCTGCTATACATTATTTTCATCTGATTTTGATTTCAGCGAGACAATCGTTTTTTTCAAAAATTTTTTATAATAATTTAACTTTTAAGCTCAGCATTGATAAATTGGAGCCCAAGCTTTATTTTCGGCATATATGAAATGGGTCCGCTTCGATGTTTCCAGACGTTCCTCTGTTAAGCTGATCAGTGTTTCCCAGGAGACACCACAAAGAGGTTGGTTGAGTCAGCTCCCAAAAATTTTGGGGCTAGATGTTGTATGGGTTGAACGTCAGTGTATAAGCACATCATCTTCATCAACTAGGTATGTGTCATAATTACGTGTCCTTGACCTAGTCAACCAGCTGTGGTGCAAATTAGTGGTCAGAAAAATATAGATATTTTTTTTCAGTTTTTTCATTTGATTGTTCTCAAATTTTACCGAGTTTTTCCGAGTTTTACCACCAAAATTTCAAGATTACAATGAGACTGGAATATTATCAATCTATTTTTTGCGAGAAATCGAGAATGGGAAAAATATCGATACATATTGATACGTATGGATACGAAAAAGTATCAATATTTTACACCACTTATACAAATTTGAATGAAGTGGCTTTAAAAAATTGAAACCTCGATTATGATTGTGCTTAGCGTTTACCAGCATTTATTCTCTGAGGATTTCCTTTTTATTTAACTTTTTAGATTACCTATGACCCTTGTTTCAAATTTTTTTTCAAATCTTGGCCCGCACATCAAGCAGCACTTCAACGTGAATGTCTATCTGTATTGGGGTACCCTTAGCAAAATGCCGCATCAAGTTGAGAGTGGAATCTTTCAAAACTTTTCCTCTTACTTGGTTTGTCATTGTCAGATAGTGGATACAAATACTTGGGAAAACAACGCTCCTTTGGAATGTCACTACAATAAACATACAAGCTGGCCGAAATTAATTTGTTCGTCAAAATTATTTCACTAAATTATTTCGCCAATATTTTCCCTTATATTCAATTGGCATGCATTACTACCCCCATACAAACACAAAAAAAAGTTTTTTGCTGCTTCCACCAACATTGAAATATATAAAATTATGGAGGGAGTACTTTCCATAAGCCAAATGTAAACTGGCTGGTAGAAATGCGTTAGAAAGAGAAAGAATGATAAAAAGGTACTGCTATTACCCTTTCTCTCATTGTGTGCATGATAAACAGATGATAAATCAGAAGAATACACTGTGATAATGAGCTTCAATGCTCATGAAAGTTAGTTAAAAGTGCAGATTTTTTATTTCAAGTGTCTTAAATTAAAACCTGTAATTGGTTTAAAATAAAGAGATTAGTCATCTTTAAGCAGTAGAAATGGATGCAATGTTAACAGAAATGTAAGTTTTAATATTTCTGACTTTAATATTTCTTGATTGTGTGATTTATTGATCGTTTCCGCAGAATACTTTTAATACATTCCTCTTCGTAAAATCTTTACATTTAACTATATGAAGCCATTTGCTGAAATGATCTTTATCCTTCATTTTTTACGGAAATCTGTAAGTTTACGTTGAATGAATTACTACGTTTGAAGGATTATTGCTCAAAATGCAGTAAAAAAAAAACACAATTAAACTTACTGTATAAGGAACACTGAATGATTTACCCACGAAACAAAATATCAAGATTCAGATGGCCAGAAAATGTGCGGTTGAAAGCAGAGCAATAATGTGGCATTGTATAACTGAAATATTTGAGAAACATCAAAAATTATAACAGAGGCAAATATTTAACAACTTTTACAGCACAAAAATTATTCATTACAAATGTGAAACTTTTAATTCATTTTGAATTAATAAAAAGACTTTTAAAAAGCTTTAATGAGCATTAAAGCTCATTATCCCAGTATATTCCTCTAATTTATCATCTGTTTATAATGCCTGCAATCAGAGAAAGAGAGATATCAGTACGTTTTTATTATTCTCTCTCTTTCTAACTCGTTCCTGCATTTTTTCAACTTAGTGCTCCTTCTATTGTGGTATATATTTCGATGTCTGCCAAAACAAAACATTCAACAGTCTTACCTACGTGTCAGCAAAAATTCAGGGCCGGCACAAGTCAAAGCGCCGAAGCGGTGCCTCAGGGCTTGTATATACATATATGTAGAACAAATGTCATCAAGGAACTAGCATACTTTTGCATCTTTTGTTGATCAAATAAATAACTGCACTTTTTTTCTATAACTTGTATAGGACTCGATTAATACGTCTCTTTTGATAAATAGTGGACTCAATTCACCTATCTCTATCTGGCAAATAAAATCGCAGGACTAAATACCTAGCCAACTATTAAGCCAATGTTCAATAACTAAAACAGTTATTAATTTTTTTCGCATGGTAGGCCTATACAGATGAGGTGCTACTAATATTCGACGAGCACAAGAATACAAAATAGTTCAGTCGAATAAATTGTTCAAAAAATAATTAAATTTTACGAAAGGATCGAGTCCTAAAATATGGAGAGAATGGTCTCTTGAATGATTGACAAAAAGAGAGCTACCTCGCCTTTCAGCATGGACAGATCTCATAACGTAGGTAACTATAGTCGTTGCAGTTGACGTGACAGTAAAGAGTGAATTTAATTGAATTTTGTTTTTTTTTCAATGTTATATGCGTTGTACATAGAAGTTGATCTTAAAAATTTTTATTTATAAAATGAGTGTAGAAAAAAATTTTTATGCCCTTGTTTTTGCGATAAAATCATTATTGACGAAGAAGTGCACGAAAAATTCATTTAATAGCACATTTTCCCCATGTGGGATGGCGAGAAAGGAGGGTGAAACTGGTATCAAATAATTATATCATTTTGCAGGTTCGTCCCTACTTATCGTTTGTCAATTATTTCAAAACGAAAGTCCAAAGTGTCTGGACAGTTTTATCAAAGTCGTAAAGATTGAAATTTACGATGCCTTAATTCCTAGCATAAAAGTGACATTATCACTGGCTGAGAAAAAAAAATATGCATAAACAAGTACCATTCTTCCTATTTTATGATCCTTTAATACGTGCAGAATCGAGGAGCGGGTTTTTACGCAAATGAGTTCTTCCTTAGACCTTCTGTGGAAATGTCGAGTTACTTGCAATAAAAATGCTCAATCCCCATAGCCTGTGCTTTCAACAGAGGGTACCTACCTACTCGAATGTGTGACTGTTTTTAGTTTTTTCAGTTTTTCTCAATAACCAAGTCATATATTGAGATGAAAATGATCTCTTTTAAAAGTAATACACTTGCATAAAATTTGACACGAAACAGTTTCTATAATTTTTTACATAATTATCATAGGAGCTAAGATACAGGGTTGTAAAGAAGGGAATTTTTTAAAAATGGTGATAATCTGTATCTATTATTTTCAGAAGCTATAGGCTTAAAGATGGTCAAAGACATGAGCATACCTACCTACTGAGATTTGCTATCAATATACATAATATACTGGGTGTCCGGATTTTATTTGACAAACCGGTACAATATGGATAGAATTAGCAAGAAAAAAATTAGTGTACAAAAAGTAGCATATTTCTAAACTGATACCGTTTTTTTGTTTCGAAAATTGAAAAATCTCAATTTTCAACCCCATGACAGCAGAAATGTTAACCAGCAAAATATAATTTTTGACTGGGGGAAATGGTTGATGTATTTTGTGAGAGAGACGAAAACAAAATTATATCATCATATTCGCCTTTTCTCAAAACTGACTGAGTTAAAAAATGTAGAAAACTGAGCATTATAGAAAATTCAGCATTTATGGCCTTTTAATGAAAAATACAATTATCTGAATTTTCAATAATTTCCATTTCTGTCAACTTTGATAATGTTCAGCCTCTACTCCAAAACAATGTATTCTGTTGATTAACATTTCCACCGTAATGGATTGAAACTTGTAATTTTTCAATATTCGAAACATAATAGCACCTTCAATTTGGAAATATGAAATTTTTTTACATGAATTTTTTTTTTTAGTTCCGAGTTCTATTCGTATTTACCAAGCTTCCGATCAAAACAGACACCTTGTATAGTCTACAGTCTATTCATCATATTACACCATATACATATTATGTTTAGGTATTCTCAATAATGAAAATTAACAATAGAACAAATCATGGAAAGAATGTGCATAATTCTAACCTCGAAATCAAACACCACTGTGTTTTTCATTATTTTTCTGATGGTTTATTTATATCGTTTATAGTTATATCCAGGAAAATTAAATAAAAAAATTCTACAATTAATAATTAAGTAGTCACCCGTGTAATACCCCCCTTTATGAAAACGTAGCATATAAATGTTAATTATTTTCGCATTACTCATTCAAAATACCACTCCTATAGATACTAATTTTACCGGCTGTATTAATATAAGTTATTAATTTCTTTTCAACCCAATTTTGAACCTCATTTGATTGAGATAAAAATAAGAGAAAAAGGTATCTACTTTATCAATAATTTTATGGTTATTACCGTGACTCTGCCATAAACAACAATTATGTACCTAGACGACCACTGAAACGGGTTTCGCATTTTTCTGTTTGAAATATATCATTAATGCGATCAGTATTTCATACCAGAAACGAAGTAGGTAGGTACCATATCATAATAAATCGCCAAATAAACCTTGTGAACTCAGTAAATAGGTATATCAAAAATATACATCTTGTTGTTACAACCTCAAACCAAATCCGGAGCTATTGAATAACATTGTGAAGTTGAAGAATACAAAATTATAAAATTTAGTGTTTCTCACATTATCATTATTGTGGATGATCTGAAAATAATCAAATCAAGTTCTCCTACCTTTAGGGCACTGATAAAGCACCAGCATTAAGGTTAATTTCTCAGAAACGAATCAGCTCAAATTGCATTATCTGTTTCAAATTAACGATTACCGGCTGAGAACTACATATTGCAAAGGCGAATTTACTTTTGGATATTTTTTTGGAATTTCGCAATTCTCTAGATAACAGACAAAAAAAAAGATAACCCAATACAACGCAACTCGTATTCATTTCAACAGCCTGCCTTAGTGACAAAGTCATAGAAACTACAGGTATGTAACTTTAGCCTTAGAAAAGATTTGATATGAAAATAAACCTTACATTTGAATTCAGCACCTCAAAAAAATTGAACATCGATGAGTCATTCAAAAATGTATGTAATTTTTTTCATATCCCCTCTTTTTTAATCTCTCCGATTCCTGATGACAGCTTAGATGTCAATAATGGCGGAAATTTATATTTTTCCCGTATGTTGTAGACTTTGCGCACTCAGAAAGAGAAAAATTAGAATTTCAAGATTATATCTCATTTTTATTTTTAGGTTTGATTAATTTAAGAAAATTCCGTGTGTCGCAAAAATGTCCCATGTGTTGCACATGCAACATAACGTAACACAAAAGTTTCCACCACTGGATGTGAAAATAAATAATACATGAGAAAACAATATATTTTAATGTGTGAAACATAATTTAACTTTTTATTTATTAGGTACTTTATTTATTTTTTACTTGTAGGTAGATTCTACCTACACGAGGTTCATGGAACTAAGTAAAGAGGTTTGCATATAGGGCGACTGAATTGTATCTCACTGATAGCCAGCCAGTTTAATGCCTAACCATACATAAAGCGTACTGAATGCTTAAGGCAACTGTCCAAAGGCACTGCGGTACCATATACAGACCACGACACTCTCTGTTGCAGCAAATACGTACTAATTTACGTATTTGCCTTTTCCATTTGCCAATTGCAGGCAAACAAAGAGACGCATCGTCTGTATGAATGAATACAGACAATGTATTTGTTTAAAGTGCAATGCACTAATAATTTGGGTTGTGGACTTTGATCTGCAACCCATCTGTTGATGCAGAGCCAAGCCCTATATGGAGGAGGTGAGGGAAATGTCCCCAAACTGTTGATATTACTTTTTTCGTTTAACACTCAAAACTGATAGTGGAGATACCTACTGCTAACTACCTACAAACTCAGACCACTAACAATGGCAGGATTTGTGAAAAAATTGGATTCAAATCCTTTTTTTGAGGGGCTGAAAAGGATTTGTAACTCGTGGTTTGAATTACTTTTGAAAAACAATATTATTTGTGACATTGTAATTTGCAATTCAAATCACATTAGGAAACAGAGGTTTTGTGATTCAAATCATTTATTTAGAAACAATGGAAAAACGAATCACAAATCCCATTACTCTAGTCAGGTAATTCTTGAAAAATTCGTGGAAATTTCAAGGAAATTTAATACTTGAAAAAAAAATTTTTGAATTTTATCCTTGCAAAATTAACAGCCTCTTCAGAAAACTTTTATCTCTCACGTTGCTAAATAAAACAGTTTTTTATCAATATATATACAAATGTTCAAAATTTTTTTTTTCTATATCAAGGTCAAACAGAATTACTTAACGTTTGAGACTTTGATGGTTTGTGATTTGTAGAAAAATGTTTTCCTGTAAAGGATTCATGATATGTAATTCGAATCAATTCTCTTTAAATGATTTGTGGTTCGTAATTCGAATAATTTTTGATGTGTAATTAACATGTTAGTGCTTGGTCTACACTCTAGTAGGAGCTAAATCAAGAATTTTATTACAATTGTAACTCCTACATCTTACAAGTTACAAACTTACAATATTGTAAATGTTGGATTGTAGGTGTGTGGTTGTGTACATGTGTACGCACACAACCACACTATTATGTTTACACATCAATCTTTCATGAGTCCCCATTGATATTCACGCTTTTTTTTGGAGGATTTTGAATTTTACCCATTCTTGAGATCACCATCTCTTTCTTACTTCTTAAACTCCTCTCTTTTGTATTTTTGCTTTGGCACTTCAATTCTTGATGCCCTTGTTTTGATATGGCTAATTTTTCACTTGTAACTAATTAGTTTACTATTGATTTGCTTTAAAATGGAATCAATTGCTCTAAATTTTTTATATTCTTGAAAGTTCTTTTCACTAAATTGTGGTCCAAATTTTTGGTGTTTTCCTTTTAAAGTATGTCCTCATGCACAGCTTATTGAATATTTTCTTCTGTGAACATGTTTATGGTTACTGATTTTGTAATATATAGGTATTACATCATGTGCTCATTGCTCTCTCATATACATGTATTTATTTAATACAATTATTATGTTCCCTAATGTGTGTTTATTTTTTCTTTAAGTCATCCTTTGTATAAGTTATGTGTCTGAGATAAGAGTGTGTGTAGGTTGTCCCCATTTTATTTGATTGCTCTGGACCTGAAAATACAGTGCATGTCCAAACCCTACCTTGCTTTCTTCTAATTTCCACTTTAAATCATTTAAGCTACTGTGTCTGCGCTTTTCATCTGAACTTTCGCACACTAAAACATGTTCATCTTCCTACCTATATGGATTCTATAATGATTTCTTACAATTCAAAGAATCAGAATTTCATTAAAATCTTTCATCACTTTAGTGGTTTAGTCAGGTAATAAGGTAAATAAATGTAAGTAATGAACGAATGAGATTCAAAATAAAGTGATATAATTGGAATAAAAAAAATTAAATAAAAAAAAATGTTCCCACTTAATTTTTACATGGTATAAGGTTCACTCGATATTATAACTTGCAGATTAAATTTGCTTATGTATAGGTATCAATAGGAATTAAAAAAAAAAAAAAAATCATTCCAATGATCAGTATAGTCTGGTGTAAGTAGTTTTATACTGGGTTTGATAAGACACCAATAAGTAGACGCATAATTATGGCATCCTCATTTTTTTTTTGTTTTGAATGAAGTAATTATCATATTGTTGAACTTTTAATGTGTGTATCTATAAAATTAACTTTCCAAATTCAGCATATTTCTTATTGTAAATGAATACTGAATTTAATTACTTAATTATATGACCCAATATGCCAAATATTATCTCGAAATTTTTGAAGATAGAAAATTCGAAGAAAGTAATGTTGATTTTTGATTACAAATTAGATAGGTAGCCTATTCTATGTTTCGTAGATTAATAGGTGTCGATAATTATAGTATCAAACTGCGTTCGAAATGAGAAGAAGATTTTGAAATTCATTATTAAAGATTAGAGAATAGCAAACATTATTCGCTTTATACTTTTGTTATTCGTGCACTATTTACCGTTGATTTAACTTTTTTTATTTTTTGCATAATTACTGTGTTTCAGATGTTGCATTTAAAAACGTAAAAGACGAGATATCTTGCCAGACATGGGATCAATTAAAAATCACATCATATTGAATAAAAAGCAATCATTTCTGCATTATGAGAACGAATTCAGTCACATTTACAGGTAATTTTCATGTGTTTCTCTCTCAACATTTAAGTATTTTTTTCGCATAATGCCTAACTTAATAGTATACCCAACGGGAAGTAGTACAAGTATTTTTAGTTTTTCATCAAAATAAAATAATTTTTAGATAGTTATGAACGCGATAATTATAAAATAGCAATGTCCAAAAAGTTTTAGAATTTAAACCTAGTTGACCTAGAGCACCTGCAGCAGAATGGTTCGCTTCCTATATCATTGGGTTGGAATTCTCAATTCTTTTTTTGTGAAAAGCTGAAATAAAACTTTGCCTAAATTGTTTCATTTGGCTTCACCTTGGGTTACAGAAGAACTAAAAATTGGCAACTCGTCTTAAATTTGGTGCTTCGAAATTATATGGAATAAATTTTAAGATACCTGAATTAGTTTGCTCTTTTTTTCTTTTTTTTTCTTGTCATTTCACCACTTTAATGCAAAACAAAACTACAAAAATAACCTAAAAGCTAAAAACATTTTCTTAAATAATCTGAATTCTGCTAAGTAAGCTTATTTAGTTCGATGCAGTATGAACTGATTTTTAACGGATACGTTCACCTATTCATCTCATTTTTTTCTGAGATTATAGGTAAGTAATTTTTTTACGCTTGTGTTTAGTGATAATATCTTTGAGCATATGAGGTAGCTGGGTTTTTAGCTCTAATCAGAAAAAATTTATGAAAATTTTCGAGCCATCTATTGTAGGCATACTGTACTATTAAAATCATATCCAAAGTCCAAATTTTGCAATAAAGTTACACACCGTATAATTTTGTATTATTCTAAAGGGCATTTATGGCCATAAAGTCTGCATGAACTTCTGAATAAATGCATAATGTTAGGATATTTCCATTGACTCACAAATAAATAATGACTCTAATAAAATTAATAAAAAATAAGTTGATCTATAAGCTCATTTAAATATGAAATAAAAAAAAACTAATACTATACGTAATTATTTAAAATAATTAATTTAATTAAAAAAATAAAAATAAAAAAGCAGAAATATTAGATCAATATAATAAACAATCATAAATTTTTAATATTTAAAATAATCAAAACTGAAGTAAAGTATTAATTTAACTTATTAAATTAAATACATTTTGAATGCAGACCAACCTTATTCTATTTTCGATGCTTCAAAACGACAGGAAACATCCGTTAAAGAAAAATTAATTCATTATGACAAGCTGAAAAATTATGGAAAACTTGACACATATACTTTTATCATTTTTTCGAGTTTAATGAAGAATGAAAAAATGTTATCTAAATCTGATCCGTATAAAATGGCTAGTAGCTTTCCGAATCAGCTGATAACATCATGTTCGTTAAAATTAATTTTATTTTTCCCGCAATTATTCAGAATATTCACATTCTTTAAAATCTTTAGATATTGCCAATTTTATTCAAATGAACGAAGATAATATTCGTATAAGTTGTGGTGGATAATTTTCAATCAGTTACCATTTGAAATGGGAAACAAAAGTTTTGAACTCACATTTAAACCTTTTTATTCAAAATTCATGTATCTATCTATTGGCTACTTATTTAAATCAAACAGTAAAATTTCGTTCTCAATCACTTTTGGTTTCCGTATATTTATTTATCATAGAAATATTTGTCAAATGACCTTCGAACATTATACCTAGGTACCATTTTCAGTGACCAGGAGCGCAATATTATAAGCTGAGTTGATAATTGGTAAGAGTTGCTAAGGATTGTTTACCATTTTATAAACACAATCGTAAAAGTTTGTTAACTTGATAATTTAATTGACATATGGATTGCTAGCTATCAACTCCTCTCCACCAGTTATTAGAGTTTGATACCGTTGATAATCACCAAAATAGTTGTTCCCACTTATGAGAAATTATATAGTTTATGATTACATCCCATATTTTATTGAGTATTTGTATTCTTAAAGAGGTTAAAGGTTGAATGGATTTTTCAAGTTTTATCAATAGAATATAGAAGCTGTGTTTGATGAGGTAAAACTATAAGTATGTGTACCATCTATGTTATTGATCGCGCCCGATATTAACATCAATTTCCACTTATCATAAGAAAAAGTCAAGTGTTTTACTTCGTAATTTCTATTAAAAAGTCGTACTAATCGTCAAATTGGTTCCATTGAAAATTGTAGTTCATATTAATTACAAGTTTTATTAAAGAATGCCTCTTAGTCTTCAGTTCACGTTGGTACCGTTTTATATTATCAAAGAAATTTTGACAACAATATTCATGATTGCAATTTTTTGTTATCAGTTGATAAATTTAAGAATTCTACTTGACAATTTTATCAAAGTAGATAATTTCATCGAAGTGTTCAAGATTGTACTCCTAGGATATGAAAATTAATATTTTCATTTGAAATGAACTTCATCGATAAGCAAATCTGACCAATATGGACCATTGAAATTTTATCAGTTGTAAACTTTTTGGGGCACACTGAACGAAAAATAAAAATTAACTTATACAGAATTTCGTTCAAATTTTCCAACTATAGACGAACAACGTCTATTTTCGGTTCTCAGAAAATCATCCATTCTCGATCAGCTATAAATAGCCATAACCCAGAATAGAATATTCGCTGAGAGACATAATTTCACTCGAAATCTCCACAAGACTACAAGCCATGACCTATACGTTATGATTTTAAAAAAGGTACCACATTAATTAACATAATATGGAGGTACCGTCGGATGAATGAGTTTTCTTAAAATTAGATAACGAATTTCTTGATAATACTATGTACTCGTAGAATACACGTATAGGAATTTTAACTCTCGCTTTTAAGATAAGTTATAGGTAGGTACCATAAAATTATGTTTTCTTGAAATTGCCAATTCCAAAAACATATTCTATATCAAAATGATTTTATTAAAATTATTGCATTTGAAAATGCAGTATATACTTTAGGTACCCCTATACATATAAAAAGTGGTAGGTCGAAGGGAGGATTCTGGTGTTCAACCTTCCTTCAGAATCTTGATTTCGTTACGACACAGCCCATAACTAACGTACCTAAACTGTATCCTATTTGGTTAGGTATTGCGTTAGATTTAGAACCTAATTGAAATTATTGATTATAATTATAACGATAGGCCTAATTATATTGATTAGAAAAAGTAAATCGAGTTGTTCGTAGCATTCCCACAATTTTTTTTCAATCCATAGAATTTTGTTTCTAAATAAAGTTTATAATGAAGTTGGTTGGTATACGCATTTACGAGAGACGATGAGTTAATTTACATATAATAGTCCTATTGCTCTATCAAAACAAGTGTTTTCGACCTCATCATAAATTTAAACGGTGTTCGGTGACAAAATTACAGTCGATAACCTTGTAGTTGCGGGTAATTTAGATACGGTGCCTAAGTCTACGTTTACTTCGTTCATTTTCATGCAGTCTAATCCGGTGCGACAGAGAGTGCATATTGAATTTCTGAATTAAGTTGGCTTCTCCCACATGTCTCATCAACGCCTACAGGAAGTTCGTGCGGTTTCATTTCGTATCCGACTTTTCTATCGTAGTGCTCGCCATATTTTAGTAAAACTCTCAGAATTTAAACTCTTACTCGACGTCTATAACGATTAAATTTAATTCGCACCTACGCTGATGAATGGAATCAGCCAAATCCTCCGAACCGATATTGTTTTTTAATATTTTTTATTAAGATTTCCTTCACCAGCGCTGAGACCAGTTACGGAGGGAGACTCCATTTTAGTTAATCGTCATAATTCAGATTTATATCTGAATTAAGAGTAGGGGCTCCACCTCCTGGACTCTCCGGCTCCTATGGAACGTGCTTTTGCTACTCACACCTCTCGCCCTGCCACTCACCAAGGTACTCCGCTTTACATCCCTTAACCAGTCCCTAGCTGCAGTGTTTCTCCCTCCTTTACTCTGTCCCAATAGCTCTTCATTTTCAAAAATATTTTCAATAAATTTCACCGATATGTTGGATTTTCGACAAAAAATCAAGTGCATACAATTATGACGTCATCAGAAGTAATACTTTTTAGTCGGACGTTTTTTAAAAATGAAACCCCTCAGCATCCAATAACTAAGGCATACTTTATCTCAAAAAGAAAAAAATGAATAAAAGTGAGAAGGTGAGAGCAAGTGGGAGAATATGAGACTAAACAGTGAGCGAGAAGAAGTGATAAGGAGGGAGATTAGAAAATTTTAATGTTTTATCTTCTTCGTTACCATTTATACCTCTCACAATAGAAGCAAAAAGTGAATTCAGTGAGGAAATCAAAGAGAGGAAATTTTTCCATTGTTTAGGTGAGCCGCAGATCTGAGGAAAATAAATAGAGCTTCAGCTCTTTGTCCTTTTTTAAGAATATATTAAGTTATTTTAATTTTAAAGCACATTTTTGTAGACAAATCCGTCAAATATAAATTTTTTTGTATAAATAATACATAATAATTTTTCAGAAAGAAAACCTTTGTTTATTCTGAGTTTTAAGAACCTAATTTATTTGTTGATCCCCTTTTGTCCATGTTGTGCTTTTTTTTTGGTTTTTTTCACCGTTTTTATTGCTTCCACTGGGAAAAAGTATTTTATAAACATTTTGAAAACCTGTTTTTTATCAATTTTTTCTTTTCATATAGGCTAGTTACGTACCCACACACTTTCCAGTATTGTTTAATTTGATTGTGAAAGTCAAAAGAATCAATTTGTAACCATAACTGAAACATGATTTCGAAAGAAGTTTTCATCCACTTTTTTTCTCGTTCATATTATTTTAATTTTTTAAATGAGTTTTAAAAAATTTAGTTTTCATCTCAACTCATTTTCTCATTTAACTATTTGGTGGTAGATAAAAAAAAGTTAATTTTTTTCATTGAGGTCTAACAAATTTAATGAGAGTAGCTATCCAATCCAAGACTAATATTTACAATCATTAATAATTTTGTTTTTTTATTTCAGTCTAGGGCGATGGTTATAATTTATACGTATTAGAAATATTTAAATGAGATAACAATTTTAATGGCAAATTTTCTGTTGAAAACATTCGTATGTAGACAATTCTCTCCTTCCTTATTCTCATTAAAATTACGTTTATGCTAAAAAATTTAAAATATTAGTAATACTTAGCTGAGCTTTGGTTTTTTTTTTTCTTTTTTTTCTGTAGTTCAAAACTATATAGGTGCGCAAATTATTTAACAGGCTTTAAATATATTTGTAGATACAGTTTTCTTCGTGAATAAAAAATTGCTCTATATAATCGAGAAAAAGAATTACTTAGCTAAAACGATTTTCCTTTTTTTTTTTCTCATTTTAATTTCAATTTGAATTAGCCAAGATGAAATTTTAAAAAAAAAAATACACATATTTTCCATTTTTAACCTTCGTTTTCCACTTCAGCCTTGAACACGGTTTATGATTATTAAATTTTACGGAAATCAAGAGAAAATTTTGTACTGGTACCAAATTGGATCATGCAAAATGATTATATGCAGTTCATTTGAATGCTTCAAAAATGAAATATAATTAGTGAAGATCTCATTTAAACGTTTTTACTTAAAATTCTTATTTTTCAGTAGCATAACGCAGGGCCATCGAATAGCAGCATTTCTATTTATTCATTAATGAGGGAAACGCCGGTACGTACCTACTCAGTAAAATCTTAACAAAAATGTGTGCAAATTTTTTTATCAATTTAAAATTTTTGTTTTTAATGCACAGTTGATGCGAGCTTAGGAATGTCAAGTTTTCTGGAGAAGGGCGAAAAAATTGAACATTTGTAAAATATGAAAAATTTTTCGAGTGAAGAAAATTTGGTGAATTCTAGTTTTCTTTCCTGAATGTGAGGTGAAGTTTTCAATATTCATAAATCATTCAGTAATATTACGTATTATAATTCTTTTATTTTTATTTTTTCATATGCGAAATGCCTTTCAATCCAAGTTTCTTATTAATTAGATTAGGTATGCATATCATTGTATGAAATTCCTTGCATAGATTCTCTTTTTTCAATACTTACTTCGGTGTCTAGGCATTTGAAAATCCCTCGACATTTCGTCAGGGGGCTCCTTCCCGCAATTACCTTTCTCCCACTACTCTTTTGACCATTTGCCTCACCAAAAATATGATTAATACGGCACTCGAATAAAGTTCTTTCGACTAACATTCAGCTATAGCGAGTTGAAACTATCAAAATCTTCAAAAGAAACAAAAACACATGTCAAATTTTCAAAGGAAAAACTCCCACCATCAGTCGACTAAAACATTTTTCTTAGCAACAAGCACAAGCTGTTCCCTGGGCAACGGTAATTTAATAATTGTAACCGAAGAAGTTTTATAAAATATGTTACTGATAGAAATGCTAAGGTAGCATTTGAATTCTCGCCAATAGTGGCATCATCCGCTGAAAATGATGAAAATAGTCATCACTCGTTAATTCGCTATAAATATTGTTTTAGCAAGTTTTCAAAAAAAAAAAAAAAAAAAAACTGCTTCTACATTTTTGTTTTTAACCCGAAACTTGCTAAATTATTTTTTGAAGAATATGTGAGCTCATAAAGCTTTAAAATTGAAGCGACAATCAGTAGACAATCAGTAGACAATCAATAGCATATTGAAAGAATTTTTTTGGGAGGTGTACCAGGCAAAAATGCCGACTGCTGAGCCACATATCCAGAGAAATTGCTGACTTTTTTTACATGGTATTTTTAGAAAATAATGGGTTCAGGGTATCTGCACTGAATTACAGGGTCTTCATGAAGTGTGACACCCCCTCTCCCATAATCCAATTAGTATAAATAGAAAAAACTGTCACTCAGTCTCGCTGTCTCTCTCCATCACTGTTTTTCTCTTCCGTTGTTTTCGGTGTTAGTATCTTGTGTTCAGTATTTGGTGGAAGTGGTGACGTATTCTCTTCATGGTAGTGTGCATATGGTAATTTGTTTGGTGGTTCTGGCTATTTTTAAGCCGCTTTTCATTTTTTCATTTTATTTTATTCGTAGTTGTTAGTGGCATTTTTTTTCCTTAAAATTTAAGGAGTTGTGTTGCATTGCATAGTTTCTCTCATTTATTTGGTGGTAGTGGGTGGAATGTGTATCTGTGTGTGGTAGCTGGTGGTTTTGGGTAACATATTTTCTGTGTATGGTGATGACTGATGGCTAATTTTGTCTCTGTTTTTGCCTCTCAAGATTTTTTTAAAGAAATCTTTCAACAGAGAATAAATTACTTATCATTTACCACCATACCTGGAATAATATGTCGCCCGAATCACCAGCAAGCCCACACATACAATTATACACCCCGCTACCACCAAATGGATATGAGATAATAGATAACACCGCTGCTTAACTTTGAAAAAATAAAAAAATACGTCAAGAACAAAAAGAAATTTTATAAGGTTTGCCGACTCTGAAAATATTAGCGGGGTGTCCTTTTGGTACGCCACTGGTGACAATTGAATGATCCGCCATAGAGCATGTTCGTACGCGCCTATTCAGAAACTATACTTATTTACTGGAAGTGCAGCTATTTGCGTAGGAAACAAATTTATGGTGTCGCTTCTCATAAAAATGGTATTCGCTTAGGGAAATCATTTTCTCTAATCTTCACATATATTAATTTTTAATGTTCTCGTTGGGTGTTTTTAATAACTCAGCACCTTATCAAAATGCTTTAACATTTGAAATGGGGAGGTAAAATATATTCTTCGACCCTATACTAGATAGACTGGCTATGGCAATGGTAATTGAAGCACATATAAATGACGTCATAATGTGGCAAATGCATGTTAAATCCCATAAGGTTTTTTGAAGAAAAAAAAATCAAAAAAAGTTTATTTTTTCTACTGAAATGAATTTTTTAATAGAAAAAAAAAAAAAGAAATTATTATGTACAATTTTTCAAAAAAAAAACTCCAACCTGGCTAAAATCAACTTCAAAAACCTGGAAATAACAACAGCATAACCTGGGTAAAACAACTTCTTGCGACAATGTGACGTCACACTCCGTATTTATCACTGCTTCAATGGGAAGCATTGTACAGGGCCAGTCTATCTAGTGTGTGGTCGAAGAATATATTCAACTACTGGCTATTCTATCCCCACCCTTTCCTCACTCTTTGATGTAGAACTAGATCCAACAGATTGGGCGTAACTTATGGGCTAACGTCTGGCTGACTGTCAAACAACAACAAACATTTCAAATCTCGAACTCCAGCTAGTCGTAATCCTATGCTCCAGCTTGAGACTTGATCAAAAAAAGAGATTATTTTTTCTACCGACCTACCTGCGTAATCAAATATAATTATTCTGTTAAAATATTCTCTTCGTAGATGCTATACTTTACCTTTTGAGATATTATTATGATAGGTAGATATTCCCTGTTTAATTGGTTCTTGTTTTAACGAGTGTATGTTTCCTGCTTTTTTTTTTCTTTTTTTTTATTTATTCATTACAGACGAAAATCAATATGCGAACTAATAAGACTGTCAATGGCCGTGATGGGTATAGAATTCACCTATGCCGCTCTCACAGCATTCGTTTCTCCAGTGCTGCTCGAGCTTGGAGTAAAGTTCAACCATATGTCATTAGTTTGGGGCATTTCACCGATCATCGGTTTCTTCTTATCACCCATGATGGGCACTTTAAGCGACGGATGTCGGCTGAAATTTGGTCGACGGCGACCGTTCATAATATTATTGGGTATTTTCAACGTCGTAGGTTCGTATATACCGGCGAATACGTGAAATGAGAAAATTTCTGTCGTATTGGCAGATTAGTACCTATCGTCTTATATTCACGATTGATTGTCGCATTTGCAGGTCTATTGTTAATTCCATACGGTCAGTGGCTGGCAACAGCCGTTAAAAACGTGATCCCAGTTCAATTTGAAGACACTGTCGTGACGACATCAGTTCCTAGCACCTCTACAAACAGTTTAGCGATATTGGTCACAATTATAGGCATTGTGATTGCAGATTACACGTCAGATGCATTGCAGAATCCATGTAGGGCGTATCTTCTGGACGTATGCCGACCAGGTGAGTTACAATATTATTATTTCTCATTTTGAAGAAAAAACGTTTCTGGAACACTGGTGTATCGTCACGAAGAAGACGGTGTATGGGGCCCAAATTTTCTTAAAAAGGAGAATATGCAGTACACCTATGGCAACGTTGATTAACACTGATTATTTTGGCCGATAGGGAAGTCAACATTCGCTCATTAATATTATTATTATCAACATTACGTTTGCATTTTTCTTGAATATTACACATCAGCTATTGTTACATTTTGGTTTTCCTATTTTCAATTCCACGTTGTCAATTTTCGGAATAATTCATATGAAGGTTTCTGATTTTGATCGATCTATCGAAATTTTGTTCGGTCTTATTTTCCATTTTCAAAAAAAAAAAGTACAATGGAAACCGCTCAATAAATACGCTGGATAAGGGAGAGAGCCGTTTATATGAGACAAATTTAACAAAAACAAACCTATCTTAACAGTATATATTTTTTTGTCCGCTTAATTGATACAGAAATCCGGTTAAGAGAGACAAAAAAAAATTTTGCGGAGAGGCCTCGTATTTGCTAAAGATGTGAAACTTTCATGTTATGGTGAAAATGTATGGACAAACTTTGTCTTTACTTCATGCGTGAGGGTAATGGCGGTACAACGGCATCATTAGACGACTGTGTAGATTTTATAAAGACCCGAAGTATGAAGAATCTACAGCAAAAAAAATACAGAATTCTTTTAATCCAAAAGTACTTACCTTCTGTAATTTACCGTGTTCGCATAAGTACATATTTTTTATTAATTTTTTAGCATTGAAAATGCTTCTCACGTCAGTTCGTAAACAAGTGTCCATCGTCCAATTTTTACCAATTTTTTATGAGTGAAGAGTAAGAGAAGGGTGGTTAACGATGATAAAAAAAGTGGAAAGAGAAAATGGTAATTAAAAATGAAGTGAAGGTGGTAACATTGTTTCGTTGTTCAGAATGCCTAAGCGAATATGAGAATAAAAGAAAACAAAAAACGAACTACACTTTATTTTTTTATTTAAACTTTTATTCATTATCAATGCCATCCTTTCGTTCTTACAAAGGGTGAAACCTGTGAATTTTTTGTTCTTTGGCTTTATAGAGAGAGCCAGTTACTAGAGACAAAATGGCTTGGCCCAACACGTATCTATTAAGTGGCTTCCACTGTATTTTGGTAAGTGTTTGACTTCAGTAAATCGTCCATCAAAAGGTGCTTCTAACAGTTGACAAACTCATTCAATTCTAACATGTACTTTTTGATGTGTAAACATCTAAGAACTCGATGTCTATGGTAGGGACTAAATGAGAATTACGATTGTTTGATTTGTGTAACCGTAACTCTTACAGTCATAACTCTCATTCGTGTGTTATATGACATGTATTTGTGTGATTGTGTGCAGCAGGCACACAGCTACACTATTTTATGTTTACACATCAATTCTTCTTGAGTATGCCCCAGAGGAACTCACACCTTTTCTTTTACAATTCCGTAGATACTACTAACCAATATTTGAGTAATTTGGTAATTGGTGCATAATTACCTATGCAGTAATGGTAAAACTTACTGGCAGTGGCAACACAAAATAATTAACTGAAAAATTAACTTTTTTTTAAATATGCTTTTATATGAAATGTGAAACATTGGGTGAAATAGAACCTAATGCCATCTATATAGACATATGTCCAAAATTATTATTTTTTTAAATAAAAAAATTGAAGAAACCACATAAAAATGGGATTTGAAATACATGCCTCCGACCACTACCCATGCACCATCACTGCAAATAGTAAAGAATAGAACAAACTCGCTGAAAGGTAATCTACCAATTTTGAATCAGTTTTTTCTTATGGTAATATCTCAAAGACAAATTGATGGAATGCAATTTTCATTATTTTACAATAAAATAGAGGTACTAGACAACCCTACCTATCATTAAAATGACTTTTGCACTCATTCCCTATAAGCTATGGAATCTCAAATTGTAGTGCCTTGACCCGCATTAAGCAGAGAGTACCAGCTGTGGGTCTATTGAGCTGGAAAAATTTTTCAAAAAGCACGATAATTTTATACTTACCCAAAAGTACACAATTAGCCTTGTTCGCATATTTCTGAAATTATATGGTCTCCACATGCATCTGTTCAAAACTTTTCATTTTTTTTTACTAATTGTGGATCAATCTACAGCTGGTACCTACTGATAACTAAATTAAATTTTTTTGAAAAAATGTTACTAATTATACAAATGAATAATATTGATATTTAATATGCATCAAGTAAAATAATGTATATCATGTGTACTTTTCTATAAAAAGCTCAAAGTAAAAACAAAAATTAGCAAAAAAAAAAATTTAGTAACTTACCAATAATTGTGGGTCATATATACTATGTGGGGATTAGAAGATTACTCGTATGAGGAAATAGGCTCGACCTATCAACAACAGTTGTCACCTTTGGTGACCATTATTTGTGCCTTGCATGTTAAACCAAATACAGAATGTATGTTTGTTTGTACTTGTTTATTTTTGCAGATAGACAAGTTACAAATCTTGGTCCATAACAAATCAATAGATAACGATCTCGGTGATGTCACAAACCAATAAAGAGATGCATTCTCCGTACTTTACCATTGCCATAGCAACCGTAAAGTACGATGAATAATCTACACTGTACTTATGTAAATATTACCTAAGTGTATATGTGTGTGTGTAGGGAGCCGGGTATATAAGACCAGAAAATCTTAGGCTAAATTGCCAGTGTTTGTCGAGGTCTTGGCTCCCTTATACCTTCTAGGTATTTTGGCATAAACATGCAAATTGTTCTGTTGAACACGTTCAGTTGTTGGTTTACTTTCCACGATGTAAGGTATTCCACATACTAATTACAGGTCAAAATTTGTTTCCACATTTCAGGTTGGAATATGGTGGCATACATTTGGTTACACTTTTAAACTTCCATTTTGATGAAAAAATTTGAGAAAAGAACCATTTTATGAAGTTTAGAAGACATTTTTGAAAAAAATCAAAAATCAAATGAAATGTGTTCTATAGGCAACTATCTATTGATATAGCCCTAATTTAAAAGTAGCATAATTAATGTACTTACCTCAAATTATGCCCATTTGAAAATTTTTGGAACAAATTTTCTTTAAATAGTAAAAACATCACTATTTTTTAGTATAACACTTCGCACACTTGTAGCATCGAGCTGATAATGGCTTCAAAAAAAAGTCAAAGATGAAAATTGTTGAAAATACCTTCTTCTTTGATGCCCATACGTATAATGCGTAGCCTTCCCTAATTTTCTAAAAACCACTGCGCAACCCTTCAAAAATTTTGAACCACAACTGAGAGTGATCCAAAATTTAGTAGTTTAACTCGGGTACATGCGTTACAATATTGAACAGTGGTCAGATAAGTGGTGGCCTGAAAGTTTTCCGACCATGATGTAGAGTGTGGATAATATTAGGATACAGAATGCAATAATCCATACAACTCTTTCTTCGTGCATTAGCTTTGGTTTTTAGCTTCTAGTTTAAATGAATGAAAATACTGAATTTGAATTATGTCCAAATGCAAGAACAATACTTGAGTATCAACAGTGACTTAAGAATCACTCACAAAATATATACCTACATATATATGTTTACCTATTAAATGTAATATTGATAATGCAATAAATGTAAGAATAACATTATTACTGAAGTATCATTCTAGCATTTGGTTCTTAAAAACATACGCAGGCTATCAGCTGTAAATTGCCCACAAAGAATAACAAATAATTTTTTGAAAATAATTTTTATCACTGGCTATCCCCATTTTTTTAATCATCTAATTGGTTTGAGGTTAAACCAAATTCATGCGGATATAGCCAAATGGCAAATCTAACACAAGCCAAACATTAAAAATGTACTGTGGGGATTAGACCATCACTCTTATGAGGAAATAGGCTCGGCCTATCAATGACAGTCGTCACCTTTGGTGACTAATACTCGTGCCTTGCACGTTAAACCAATACTGAATGTATGTTTATTTGTACTTGTCTATTTTTGCAGATAGACAAATTACAAATCTTGGTCCGTGACGAATCGATAGATAACGATTTCGGCGATGTCACCAACCGATACAGAGATGCATTCTCTGTACTTTACAATGCCATAACAACCATAAAGTACGATGAATAATCTACACTATACTTATGTAAATATTACATAAGTGTGTATGTGTGTGTGTAGGGAGCCGGGTATATAAGACCAGAAAATCTTAGGCTAAATCGCCAATGTTTGCCGAGGTCTTGGCTCCCCTATACCTTTTAGGTATTTTGGCATAAACATGCAAATTGTTCTGTTGAACACATCCTGTTGTTGGTTTACTTTCCACAACGTAAGGTATTACACATGTACTACAATATGTGTTTAATTCTTTTCAGATGATCACGCCAGAGGTTTGACAACATTTACAGTTTTAGCTGGTTCTGGAGGATTTATCGGATACTTATTGGGCTCGATTGATTGGAAGTTTATTCAAAATTTCGGTATGTGAGTACGAGTTGCCTCATTCAAGCTGAGTTCTATCCATAGTGTACGGGTAAAATAGTCTTTATGGCGCATATAAAGTTGCAAAATTAGCAATAATTGAATGCTGAAACATATTCGTGAATAAAATCTTAAACCAATAATTATACAATCTAACGTCCACGATTCAGCAGCGAAGATACATGTGTAATTTTTTGTCACAAATTTCGCAATGACCCTACAAGGTGTAAGGAATTTAATCCGTATTCGCTGATTACATTGAAGTCAGTAAATATACGAATTAAAGTGAAATTAGTAGGCCGACGGCCGTAGCTATGGGGGGCCGAAAGGGTCTCAGTTGCCTCCAGCCACCGGTTCGCCTCCATTAGCCTTTTCATTTTTTTGATCGTCACTGTATCGTGTCGGTTTCTGTATAAGGTAAGTAATGCCTCCTCGAGAGTTTCGAAAGGAGCCCACCAACAAAATTCCCTGGCTACGATACTGAGTACACCTCATTAGAAATGAGATATTTATGGCGTTGAAAAATCGGTAATTTATTACGCAATTATAGGTTGAGTATATTTTTAGTGAAATCGACTTTACTTAGCTGGTGTAAGTATAGGCACATATTTTGGAATTAAAACTGAAATTTTTCAATTAGGACGTCGATACTTTCGGAGATCTTTGACAAGTAAAAAACTGTAGCTTAACATTTCGAAACACGGTGTTGTTGAAAAAAAGGTTTCCTTAATGCCCGCCTCCGGTTTGCTTTACAGAAATTTATCTTCCATTTTAGGCCTACTCATTAAATTATTCGTTCCTGCTTATCATTTGAATGAGAAATGATAAACAATCAATATTTTATAATATGAAAACGAAATTTTACCGATTTTCTTCGTAACAGCTCATCTTTTTTTTTTTTTTTTAGCCACTTTCTTAATTAACTTCTCTGTTTTAGATTTCGTCGTAGTTTAAAATTACAATAAAATGCAATATTAGATTGTCTAAAATTTCTATGGTTCAATTTTCCAAAATAATTTTATTTTTATGTAAAATAAAAATAAAAATTGATCAGTTTAAGTAGGTAGCCTATCTACTCATCCTCTTCACGAACACAGATAAAACTAGTTAGATCAAAGTTCAATATAGTAAACCATAATTCTGTTTTGGTCGTTTGAAATGTTTAGTTTTGTTATAAATTAGGGAGTTTATAATCGTATAAAAATTTCTTTGAATAGGAATTCATAGCATTATCAGTTTACCTTGAGTAGGTAGGTAGTGTGGTTAACGAGTATTCCACATACCTAATTTTCTAATCGGCCGTATACAAATAAAGAAGAAAGTTTGCTGTAGTACTTAATAAATGCTAAATTACAGGCTGAGGAAATTATTAGAATTATTGTTCACTGTCGACGGGAATTCATCAGCTATACCTCACAAAACCTTTGGAAATTATTTACGAAAAAAATCAAACAGATGTTATGACAAAAATATTATGCTTCATTTTATCGCGAATTTTGTCCATAAAAATTTGAAGAGCTTTTTCAGCTACCTGTAGGTATATCATTCGTGCGAATTGAGTGAAATATTTTATGTCAACCAGACTTTCTTTTTCTCCTTCAGATTTTTCGATTCATAATGGAATCTTTGGCGGTCATATTCAAGTATTTTATACGATAACGGCGATAATATTCACGTTTTGTATTGCAATGTCGATAACCACTTTCAAAGAAGTACCACTAAAAGTGACCGAGTACATACGCATAGAGACGGGCATGCTAAGTGTAAGTATCGTCTATGTGATTATTCTGCTCGAATTAACCATTGAATTCCAACTAATTTCTATTCAAAGTGTTTACAGGGTGCAATTTTGATTTGTTTCATTTGCATGAGACGTACAGAATGTATTGTTGGCAAAAATATGTGAATAATTTTCAATCGAAATGAAGCAAATTTTGACAATTGCGAGGTTTAACTATCAACAATTTTTTTTACAAATTTATATTTAGATAATCCTCTGCTTGCGTTATCACATCAATATCCCTCTGGACAGAACTTTTCAAGTTATTCGTGAAATTTTAAGCCTAAATTAATACCTACTTTCTCTTTGATATTACAATTATTTAAATAATTTTTAATGTGTAGACATTTTAGCACTCAGTCTACGGTAGGGGCTAAATGAGAATTACAATTGTAAAATTTTCATAACCCGTAACTCTTGCAACTGTAACTCTCATTCGTGCGTGTTACATGACATGTATAGGTGTGTGATTGTGTGTGTGCGCAACTCGTATGCTCACAACCACACTATTACTTTTACACATCAATCGTTCACGAGTATTGCCCCAGCGGAATTCACGCCTTTTTTTCCAAGTCTACTCGACTGATAATAGGCAGGTAAAATAGCTGAGGCTTCATTTTTCAACTAACAAGAGCAAAACCAGTAGCCGATCCAATAGATGGTCATGGGACCTATGTCGCCTACTTATCTAAAAAGAAAAAAACCCTCATTGATCAACCTATCAATGTTATAGTTGTACTAAATTTTCTTTACTATTAGAAAGGCAAAAAAATTAAAATAAGAATTTGGGTCCCTTCCCTTCAAGAAATCATCGATCCACTGATGAGCTTAACTACAGAAAAACTTTATTCTTAATGGTATGTGTGGGGACATTACTCGTATGAGGTTATAGGGGCTCGCACCCCTCGACGACAGTCACCGCCCAAAGGCTGGCAATAATCGTCTCTATGACGTTAAACCAATTTACACTGGTGCGTTTGTATGTTTGTACCTGTACGTACGTACAGGTAAGATACATCGTACGAGTTGAGATCAATTACCTGATAACAATCTTGGTAATGTCACAACTCGGTACCAAACACACTGCGTTGTTTCTTATCATCTCAACGGAGAAAAGAAACGACGTAACGCATGACATAATTATGTATACATACGTATGCATGTGTGTCTGTGTGCGTGTACCAAATCCGGTATATAAACTCTCAGAACCGGCTCAAAAATCGCCAGTGTTCGCCGAGGATTTGGCTCTCCCATACTTAATCGTATGAAGTGGCAGAACACGCAAATACTGTTGAAGTCCTTCTAGTGTGAATATCTCTAACAACAAGGTATTCCACAGTATGTTTCTTGTTAAGGTTACGACCAGCGTTGGTTGCCTATCAGAGTGTATGATTTTATTAGAATAACTTTGGAAGAGAATGGTAACCTAAACCCTTTAACATTCACAATTATGTGTAAATAGTCCATTAACTCGGTTTAATTATTATTTTGGCCAATATATCTACCAATGATACCCTTAGCCTATAACATGAAACCCACAGAAGCGTGGAAATCAGAAATTTTAAGCCATGAAAAAGTATTTTCTGGTAAAAGGTCGAATTGAAAAGGATGAAAGTGGATTTTTTGGGTTAGTACTTAATGTTGCTATCTGATACAAAAAAGTGATATTTACTACCTATCTCAAACCTCCAACCAAGAAATATCAGTCTTATATCAATGGAAATGTTTCAAATCAATATAGAAATGTAGTTGGCCCACTGAGAATATTAAATATAATAGAAGACGCATGTGAAACAAAAAATAGCACCACTTTCACAATTAAACTATATTCTCGCCTCCCAAAGTATCGACAATTTTAAATCTCATTTTTATCAACGAAATTCGTGTTGATTGTGATTTCTAAATTAATGATTACATTTACTCATTCATTTAATCATTTTTTTTTAAATTTTTGATTATTGCCCATGGGCCCAAATGAAGGTCAAACAAATTCAAATTCGGTATCAGAGGAGTGAAGACAACAGCTTTGAAAATGGTTTTATTTTTCATAATAGTGTTTGGATGAGCGTGCGTCCTCTATTACAAAATATAATACTCTGTAAGTTGGCCTAATTTGCAAAGAGCCTATCCCAAAAACTGTAAAAATTAGGTTATGAGCGATCCTGATGGATTTTTTTGAAATGAATGGTTTAGTGTTAGGCATATATTCGAAAAATGAAGATTTTGTGTGTTATTTGAAAACTAAAAAAATGCTTATCTCCATTTAGTTTATTCTTTAAAAAAATGTGCGTATCTCGAAAATCTAAGAAGGAAATGTGCATATCTCCCAGGTATCTTGTAAGTTGAAAAAAAGAAATATACTTAGGTACCCATCCCCTATTAAATAATATAAACAAAATGGGTAAGTCCAAACTATTAACTGGCATTGGTTCATGGAAAAGTGTGTGTGAGGGATATACATCTCGTACCCATGTCATTCTTTATCAGGTGTATTATATTCAACAGTATATTATATACACTGTTTGTTTGTATGCTCTTACTTACATACACAGGCAAGTAAGATGCAATGTTCGGCCAATGACAAAATGATAGATAAAAATCTCGGTGATGTCTCGGACCAGTACACAAACGTATTATGTCATTCCTTATCAGTTGGAATAGCAATGAATAAGAAATGACGTAATTTCTACAACACATATACATATGTATATGTACATATGTGTGTCTGTGTGCGTGTGTCAATTTTCTTATATGAACTCACGGAACAGGCTCTAAAATCGCCAGTGTTCACCCAGGTTTTGGCTTATCCATATGTTTAATATGAAGTGGTTGAACACGCAAAATCTGTAGATTACCTTCTGGTGAGAATATCTTTTCACGACAAGGTATTCCACAGTGTGTATCTCCATTTATTATTTAAGTATTCTACCTGGATTTATAATTAATTTATTCACGAGTAGAATTATGAAAATTCCATTGACAAAAATCATTTTTTCTTGTAATATTCTATAAACATAGATTAACGAAAAAATATTGAATTTTCATGTTTAAAAACAATTGTTTTCTTCCATAAAATTAGGAGAAATGAAGATATTCACTGTTAACTAGAGAGTGCATGGACTCTTCCATGCATTATTTTTTTATTTTTATGAAAATTATCTGAAATTCCTAAAACTTTTGCATCATTTTATAAATAGCTCAAGTATTAAAGACTGTTCAATAAAAGACGTTCATATACAGATATTTTCAACGTTTGCACCTCACAGTTCAATAAGGAAGACATATTCCTATATTCGAATGCTGAACAGGAACGCATTCAGGATTGGAAGGGCTAGGGCCCAATTTTTTCCGGAACCCTTTTACAAACATTCACTAGTGATGAAGCTGAGAAAGACATAAAGTAGTGAGCTTCTAAACTTCGTAAACGAAGAGATTAAACAATTTAGGTACCCTCTAAATTGAGCGTCATGGGCCCCCCTCAAATACGGCCCTGATTCTGAGTTGGTGAGTACCTATCTCGATACCTATTCTTGATAGACCAATACTTCGAATTTAGTCTTTTTAGCTAAAGTCAGTTTTTCCTTTTCTACTAGCCAAAAGCTACGGGATACGTTTTTCTCATTTACTGAGAAATATGTATTTTTCGCATTTTGGCATTCATGTAAAAATGTTCTTCGATGAGAATTGTTTGAAGCTAGCTAACTGATATCGAGTTATACCTACTCCGTTTCAAAGTAGCCTACTACATATAAACTGTATACGTCCGTATGCTTTTAGGAAAGTGATTTTTACCAAAAAGAACTCGAAGAAGTGGCTCCAATTCGTCTGAAACCCAAAAGCTACGGCAGCGAATCCAAGGAGCAGAACTGCGACGAGCCTCAGCAGGTACATACGTCGTTATTTTTAGTACGAGAAGGTGGGTTTTAGCCATTGATCCACTTACGAAAATTACTAAGTAAAATTTTAAAATTATTCTCTCCTCAAACCGATATACTTATGCATGTTCGGCCACGTTTGTCTTCTCCTTTTCTTTTTCTTATTTTTCCACTAACGCGCATGTCGTTAACCAAAGACAAATCAATTTTTACGATAACTTCGGCTCATACGGATTGTAACGCTGGCCATGAATCAGCTGATGGATTATTTGGAAACCGGTTAACAGGCAGACGACGCGAAGGTCTGATACGAACCATCGGTCCGATTGATATACGACCTGCTCCCGGATCCTCCGACTCATTTGTCTACCCGAATCCGGCCAGAACGAGAAATGTCGTTTAGAAAACAAAAAATGAAAATATACTTTTTCGACACGTTTACGTCTTATGCCGCCATTAATCGCGAACGTAACGTACAAAAAAAACGTAAAGGTGGCCTTATAGCTCGAAGCCGAGTTATTTTAAAAATTGAATTTAACTCCCTTTCAATGTTTCTTTAACAACCTTTTGTGCAACAATGAAAATACTCAATCGCGTTCGTCAATAGGCCATTGACATTGCCAATATAAAATATTTTGTGACTTATATGAGTGTGGTTTTTTTTTTTTTGTTTTCTTTTTGTTTTCCTACAGAATTTGACACCGAGTCCGATGAATTATCTAAAATCGATTATTCATATGCCGAAGTCGATTAGAATTTTGTGTCTGACGAATTTGTTTTGTTGGATGGCACACGCTTCGTATTCGTTGTATTTTACCGAGTTCGTTGGAAATGTGGTTTTCCAAGGCGAACCGAATGTAAGTACCTATAATACCTACCAATTTGCAAAGAATTTGCCATATTTATTAGGTACGTACCCATGAGTGATTCGTGAGTAGTTTCTGAAACCTGAAATATGGACACAATCGAGTACGACTAAGCGAAAAAATTTCCTTTCATCATTAACGTTATGACCTATCTTCAAAATTGAAGCGACTGGGGGATTTTTTTGTAGCCCCTTCATTTCTTGCATGTGCAACTTTTCATACTTGAGTGTTTTGAAGTGTTTCAGGTGAGTCTCGTCTGTCGTACATACTGAGCGTAACAATTTTCTTTATTCCTCGACCATAGTTTCCAAATTTGTCAATTAGAATCCAGTATTTTTTTTACAGCCTCTCACATAAAACTGAAAAAAATAAATTTTGAAAACAGGCCATTTGTTAATAGTAAATTTTTTCGTAATAGTACTCGGTTGTATCCATATTCAAGGTTTCAAAAACTACTCATGAAACACCCTGTAGGTATAAATGTTCAGCAAGCGAATTTAGCTTGATCGGTCGATATGGCAGTAAGCACGGTCACCGACTTGCCATTTTTTTGGGAGGTAGCCCCAATAATTGTGTGAATTTTGAACTGACTACGTTTACAGTTTTTTTCATCTCTACGTCTGTATCTTTACGTAATTATCATAAAATACTACGGGCTACAAAAGGGTGGGAAACATTAATACTCCAGAACTGCTGGACGGATTCGCATGAGATTTTCCAGAAAAAATTGTGGTATTCCAAGGAAGGTTTACAGCCATCAAGGAAGACCGTAACCACCCTAAAGGTTAAATTACCAATTTTTACCATTAGTAAAAGAGAAAATGGATAAAACATTTCTTGAAACGAATGAAAAAGAGTAAAAGAGAATTGAAGAAAAACTTTTCCATCTTTCTTTTTTCATCATCCGATATCTACTGGTTGGTGAGGTAGATATGATTCTCTCTCTCTCTCTCTCTCTTTCTCTTTCACACACACCCAGTTTCATTGTTTTTTCTTATAGTTTCATTTAGATCTACAAAAAATGGGTTAAAACAATAATTAGACACTATGCAAGTGAAACTGAAGGTAGCAGCTCGTGTTAAATAATTAAAAATTATGAATGAGTCATTATGTACCTACAATGGAATAGCCAAAAGAAATTACTTATTGGCCCATCAAAAAATGTGACGGAGAAAAAACCATTTAATTGTACTTTTTGATGTGTGAGCAGCTGATTGCTCAGTCTATGTCTATGATAAGGTCTAAATGAGAATTACAAACTTAACTCGAAACTGTTATAATGGTTCTACAATTGTAACTCTCATTTGTGCATCTTACATGACATGTAGGTGTGTGGATGTGTGAGTGCATATTGTGCACTCACACAACCACATACCATATGCAATGAGAATTATGTTTAGATATTTTTAAGTTTACACATCAATCCTTCATGAGTATAACCCGACAGAACTCAAACCTTTTTTTTTGTTGTAAGAATTGTTGTCTATCTCCCCTCCAGCCCCTCACCCATCAAAAAATGTTAAAAACCCTCACAGTAACCGGATATTCTTTTACATGGCCCACGTCCACCTTTAAATTTGAACAAAATCTAGCCACACAACTGTAGTCATGAAAGCAGTGGTTCAAATGAAACCAAAACTGGCATAATTATATTGTTTTTTATAATCATTCAAAAGCTACGTCTACGGCTTTAATTTTATGACTACTGTTTGAGATGGAAACGGTGCATTGAGCCTCGAGCTTTCATTCGGCATTGTTCGTTAAACTTGGCTTGGCAAAGGTTATTTTGAGGCATACTTACTTATTGTATTTTTCTGGTACCACAAGGAACCACTTTCTTCGAAAATCCATTTGAGTATTAATTTTTTTTGCATGAAATCTAAAATATTCCTTTGCTAATAAGCTGAAAATGATAATAGATAGACGTAATTATGGGAAAATATATTAGTATATTGATATTTTCTATTAGCATGCAGTCCATTCATTATATTCCATGCTTTCACATACACGCTGATCTCAAAAATGGAAAAAAGCCATTAGAAAACAAATTACAATTTTCGCACCCATTTTTTGATTGTTCAATTCTAATATTTGCGACACGATATGAATACAAAAGTCTGAAATATGGTGTGTAGACAATACAATACTCATGGGAACTATCAATTGTTAATTTCTCGACCCATCTGTGCGTTTATATTTATTATAAACTTTTATTCTACTCACTACTACGATGTTAAAATATACCAATACTGTAGCCAACCTTCCACAACGAAATAATATTTATTTCGCATATAACTAAAACCCAAAAAAATAAAAATAAATAAAGGCTTATAACTTATCTTTTAAACTCTTATTTTAGCTTCTCAATAAGAGAATAATGCAGATTACTGCTACTTTGAAAAAAGCACCCTTCTTTACCACCTTGTACCTCAGCTCTTACGATAATTATGAAAAAAGTGAATTGAAATATTTTTGTCTTAAATTGTATAGACATTATTTTCATACTGTACTAATTTTACATTACATATCGTATTTATCGAGGAAACATAAAAAAACTGAAATTAGTCGTACGTTGGAGGTCCCCGCAGAGGGAGGCATGGAGTATGTGGATGGAACATTTTTATCATTTATTCACGTGCGTGCCCGTCCCTATCGCACATTTCAGTCATAAAACTTTCTGTTAATTTTAATTCAATATTTCAAACCCATTTTCAAGCACCCTAGCTGCGGCCTATAAGTTCAACATCGATTTCAATATTATAAATCTTTCTTCAATGCATGTACCCCGAATCTAATGCACTTACATGGCATAAATTACAATTTTTATACATGTGTTGATCTTTCCTGTTTTCATTGAAGGCAGCAGCGGGCTCAAAATCAAAAACTCTCTACGAGGATGGTGTCAGATTTGGTTGTTTTGGACTAGCCATTTATTCTCTATCGTGTATGTTATATTCGTTTGCAGTGGAGTCATTAGTAAAACGTTTCGGGTTAGTATTTTTTTCATTTTTTTTTTTTTTTTTCATTTTATTATTGTGACTTGTTAATAGTTCAAGTAAACCCCTATTATCAATGTTTCGATTTTACACAAACTTAATGCATAATTCTCCGAAGTTCAGTTATTATTTGTAAATTTTTCTCAAAATCGCAAATCTTAAATCTCAGATAATTTTTGATTCACTTCTATAAAAGAAAGTAGTATTTTTGTGTGTTACCTTTTCATGATGCCAATTTTGCGTGAATTTCCCCAAAGAGCATCAGTGCTGCTTGTTTATGCATAAACGAATGTTAACATTATGCATCTTTGACAATTTTAATCTAAATATTCGTATAAAATTCTGAAAAACTTAACTAGAATATTCAAGAAATTAGGTGCGTAAGAACCGTGTAAGTTTTAAGATTCATTTATATTATCTGTACGTGTCTAATGCACAGTCAAATACTAACACCTATACTTAATACGTTTGCGTTTCTTTGCGTTACAGATTAAAACGAATTTTCATGATGGGTATCTTAATCGATTCGGTATCGTTATTACTAATGGCTATACTAAGAAATAAAATTGCAATAATCATATTATCTGCCAGTTGTGGAATATTTTACGCTACATTGTTCACAGTTCCTTACATTTTAGTCGCCCATTATCACGCAACAAACGTTGTAAGTAAATTAACATTAAGCTCACTTGAATTCTAAAGAATTTTATGCTGGATCAGAATATTATTAGTTCCAAAAATAGGTAATAATAATAATAATTAATTTAAATGTCGACGATTTTATTGAAAATTCCAAAAAATTCTCAAATTTTAAAATTCCAATCGCAAGTTTTGGAAAACTTATTTATTTAATTATTTATGTTTTAATTTCAATTCCTCCACCAACAGTCGAAGTCAATTGAAAGTTGTTCCATTAGGCCTTGCGTCATTTTGTTTTTCTACAAATGCAATAAAAATTAACATAGTTATACCATCGTTAAAAACTGTACTTATAAAAATTTTCGAAAAATTATTTTTATTTTTTTGAACAGACCAAACTGTTAGTATTATGAATATCTTAATTCTCCGTCGGGATAATATTCACTTTTTGGATGCCTACGATATCAGTTTGGGGAAAAAAAAAAACTCTAACACAGTAATATTTCGCTAGAAAACCTAGTTTGCCAATTTTCATCCATAATTAAAAAAAAAAAAAAAAACTCGAATTACAATTAAATACTTGAAAAAACTGTAAAATAATATCGATAGTAATCGATATTTGTAACAATAGTTATCGATATTTGACGAACAAATCGATGTATCAATATTTCATTGCTAGTTTCTGGTAAGAAAACACCAACTTCACTTATCAAGCTATGAAGTAAAATGAAAATCGATTCCTTAATATAGTTTCTAGCTTCACTTTCATAGCCTATATTCAAGCATAACTTGAGAAAAAATGACGAAAACGATCAAAAATTTATGACGAATTACATTTCAGGAAATGAGCAATTTGAAAATCAACTTAAAAAACCCCAGTTCTGTCAAAAATCGGTCCCTGGGATATCAATTTGCGACGTTGCGATTTTCACTTCACGGGTTGATATGTGAAGTTCGCTTTTGGTAGAGAAATTATAAAAAACTGTCGATAGTTATCGATTTCTTTAACAGAAATATCGATCTATCGATATTTTATTACTAAAAACCAATTTTCCAGAAATTTATTGTTTCTTAGTTTTCTCGAAAGCTACTGCTAAACCAATAGGCATCAAACTCCTATCAGACCTGGTCCCATATAAGGAATTCCATTCATGAAAATTTTAGCCTCATCTGAAAGGTACTTTTCTCTAAACCAGAGGAGCATAAAATTTTTTCACAGAAGTTTTTCTTTTCCTGTTTGCTCAGAAATTACCGAACTAATAGGCATCAAACTTCTATCAAACTTACACCTACATAAGGATAACTTATCGTGAACGTTTCAGCCCAATTCCTTTCATCAGTTTCTCAAAATCTTAGAAAAGTGATTTTCCAGGAATTTTTTTGCTTTCTAGTTTTACCAGAAACTACAGAACTGATAAGCATCAAAGTTCTTTCAGACTTGCTGTTACAAATTATGAGAACTATCTTTCGTAAAAATTCAAACTCTATCCATTTTGTGGTTTTTTCAATACTGTGGACAAGTATTGTATACCATGGGCACGACAGAAGTCGGTATTTTTGAACTGAAACTTCTTTACGTATGGTAGTAAAGTAAAAAATGGTCATTTAACTCCAATTGATTCATTGAACAAAAATCAAATAAAGTTTCACTTCAATCATGTGTACCGTCACACACTAATTTTTTTTGTACAAAAGTGCTGAAATTTGGTATGTGGGTAGGTTTGGGCACATCTTAGATGAGATTGTATGTGGTATAAATCGATTGAGAGGGTTCAGATTTAGGGATGAAAAATAAATTTCACCAATAAAGGTCAAGACGTAAATGTCATTTGATAAGTCTAAAATTTTGTTATTTATCATGTGTATTAAAAATTATTCAAGTGGTTTAGCCACTGAGGCTGCCAAAAGTTTCATCAATGTGGCTCAGGACACTTTAGGGCTGAATTAATTTGGTCAACATAGATTTAGATAAGTATAAAAAGAGATTTAAAAAAAAAAATTTAAATGTTTAAAACAATATAAGAGAATATTAAGTAAAACGAGATGTAATATGAGATATGAAAAGATAAATGTAAAAAGATATGAATGATTTTTGATGATAATTAGAAATCTGCTTTTCTATTGCAGTTTGCTGCACTGAGTTTTTTTTTTAATCATCATTCTATTATATAGGTACTTTTTAACGCTATTAGTTGAATTTAGACATGATTAAGCTCTACGTTAATATTATTTAATTAAATGTATGATCCCTTCAAAAATGCAAAATATATTGGAAAGTGATCTTGGGAGTATTAAGATAATAGACTATTGGAGTAGGTTAGATAATCATGCAGACCTGGAAGTAGCCTATCTGAAGAATAACAAAATAATTATGTTTTTGTATTAAGTCAGCTTTATCTTACATTTTTGAATAAAATTTATCGGAAAAAATAGATCTACGAGGAAGAATATAAACAACACCTAATGTTTCCTTTCATTTTTTTGGATATTTTTCGAATTTATATTATAGTTACCTACCTATTATACGTATAACGTCTGCGTGAGCATCGCATTTATAAGATATTCATTCCTTCGACATTCTTTCAACATTCTTAATTTCTTAATACATACGTAATATACAGCACAGATTTTTATCACTAATTTTATTAATAGACTTTTTTTTTTTTGCATTGGATATTTCAGTTTGAATTAGATTCCTGCGGAGATATTGTGCCACAAAAACTAATCAGAGGAATCGGCACGGACATATCTGTGATTGGATGCTGCGTTTTTATAGCCCAATTCTTGCTCTCTCTCTTTATGGGACTGATAACGAAATTTATCACCTCGTCGACAGTTGTAATGATGACTGGTTCAGTTTTGGCACTATGCGCATTTTTCGTCTCCACTAAAGTTATGTACCTTGATATGTAAGAAAAACATTAGGCCTAACTCCTGAATTTCTCAACATTTTTCTAGGTTTTTTACTTGTTTTTTTATTTATTCAAGTTTTTTTTTTTTCTTTTGTATTCAAGTTTATGATGTGATTCCTATAACTTATTGTTAGTAAACTACTCTATTTTTTACTGATTTCCTCTTCGTTTTCTTTAATTAAATTTTTTGTACAGTTCAGTGTTTATAATAATCGCATGTCTAGGTGTGTTATAAACCTATATAATTATCAGCCTGTATTATAAATGATTTGTTGTAACCTAATGGCACTCGATTGATTGGATAAATTTTTCTATAAAATGTCTTAAATAAAAGTCGCCTATGCCTATTCTTAAATGGTTTTGAAGTTCGAAAGTTTCTGTTCTGAACCTGTTCTTTTCAAACATATTTCTCCCATGCGATGTTCGCAAACTGTTCATCGCCAATCCGCTGGCAACCTGGCGTGTCTTATTGGTCGTAATGAGAACGCTAAAACCACCGAGTATTACATCCTTATATGTCGATTCAACGAAGATGCAGCCAAACTGGTTTTGCGTTTTTCTTCATCTAAGATTAACAAGTCAACAGTGTTTGAGAAAATTAATACTTAGCAAATGTGTTGAGTCTTTGGCCGTCGTTAATGACTCAAGTTTTCAACTTCATAGCGTCGCCACTGACCCCATAATTGTGAACTGAAACTGGTAAAAATGAATTTTTAGCCTGTAACTCGTTTTGTATTGTTTAAATGTGAAAAATAATTATGACAAAAATTATTTCGAATAGAATTTACAACAAAACAGCTCATGTAAATTTTTGTCGTATCTGTCAAAATTTTCGATCTATCAAATGATTATCACGTCTTAACCCTCACGGGTAGAACTTATTTTAGCACCCTACAGCTAAACTTCTCAATCTATTAGCACCAAATATAATAACATTTGCGGTCATGTCCAAATCTACCGATGTACCAAATTTCAGCTATATTGGACTTGAATTGTGACCTCTGTCATGTCCATAAGAAAGTCTTACATATAGCCTACATAAATATAAAATACAAACGGTAATCTAGGTACATAATTATGAGTTGATACAATATTGTGTATGAAAATAAATAAATTTCTGATTTTTATGTCGAAAGTTATATTTCATGAAAGGGAAAAACTATCATGCCCCTAACCCTAACTAAAGTCACACGATTTTAAATAGCAGGTTTTAAAACCTGCTAAAAACCCTAAATATTTTGGTGCTAATATAGGTAAGCTATGATATGCCTCATGAGGTTGTGGTAAATTTTTTTCAAATCATGAGTTCCTAAATATTTTATTCCAAATTATTTTATTCCAAAAAAATTTTATTCTAAATTTATTTATTCGAAAAAAAGAGTCCCAAATTGAATAAAATATTTTTATCCAAATCAAATTTAATTCTAAATTAATTTATACAGAAAAAAAAAATATTCCAAAATAACTAAATAAAATATTATTTTTGAAAAAAATTTGTTGGCAAAATTATTAATTATATTGCGTACTTCTTCTCGCTTGTGCAGCTGATTTTCAAAGAACATAACTGTTTTTCTCAAAATATTCATATTATACAGAAAATAAATCTCAAGGAATTCCAGCACAAAAATTTGAAAATAATTTATGATATTCCCTGTAGGTACAAGAATGGTGTGTGTTACATCTCTGACTTTAGAATTTTCTAGATCCATATTCATTTGTTCAAGGCCACTACTTTGCACATGTTGAAATACATTTTATTTATGTGCATGTTTAGATTTGAAAAATATTACCTACCTACAAATCAGTATCCCAAAACGTATTCATATTATTATTTTATTGTTAGATGGTACCTATTGTATTTGACTAATTAAACATTTTTAACATTTCTTAACCTGACCATTTGGAATAGGTGATAATAAGTGATTTCTTTGAAAAACAATACTGACTTTTTTTTTGTTTTGCTATAAATAAATTTGGAATTTAATCCTGTTGGAAAAAAATAGTTTGAACAAATATATTGAATTTTTTGTTTTTTTGGAACTAAGTAAATAAATTTAGAATTAATTAATTGTTTTTTAAAAAAAAAATTTTTAAACTCATGTTTTAGAAAATATGTCCCCCCACCGTCTGACGAAGGTCGCCTGGTGATCGAAAAATATTTAGCGATAAAATATTTTGTTCCTTGGAATCGAGTTGAACTTATTCCTAATAATACATGATATTCCTAAGTTTCACAGAGATTATGTTCAAACAAGATTTATTATTATTAGTTATGCTGAAAAGTCCGTCTTTGAAGGCACTCTTCGAGGCTATTGTAGCCTAATCATGCTCGATGCCAATTACTCCTTTAAATGAGATAAAACAACTATGATAGATAAGTAAATTATAATATGAACCGTCAACACAGCGACCAAATAACAAACCCAGAGGAAAAATAAAAAATGTATTTAACGTATATTTTACGGTACTGAACGAACATTTAAATAATTATTACGTACAAAAATATTTACATTTCTCAATAAACAACTCGAGTCGCAGTTATAGCGGCTAAAAAACCGAGTATAGACGACATACCAATGATGGCAAATGTTACACCAAAAACTGCCGTTATCTGACTCATAATTAGCGAGTTAATTAACTGAGCAACACAAACGCAGGTACCAACAATGGACAGATCTGTGCCAAGACCCCGAATACGTGGACTAACTTTCATGTCGTTATCGAACTGAAAAATTGAAAAGATTCAATAAATTTGAGTGCGATACTCGTAAGGAGAGGCTAATTTATAATTGATGATGAAGCTATATAAATAGTGGTACTTATAAAGTGACTCACCATATTTTTGGAATGATAATGCGCCACCAGCATATACGGAATGGTAAACGTTGTACAGTAAATGACACCACTCATGGCACTCAAGATTATTACGAAAACTTTGGTTTTATACACAGCCATCACAAGCAAAGAAACCGCGTCCAACAATATGGTTCCAATATAAACTTTTTTCACCCTGTCAACGTACGATTCACATGGTTGAGACGTTTTCGAATAAGTTTACGAGTTGCTTTACAATTATTATTTTTAAAACTGATTTATTTTTCTTCTTCTTCAACTTACCCAAATATATTCATCATTTTTGGGGCAATTAAAGAGTATACTATACTGGCAATAGCATTGCCACTTAATGCGATGCATCCAAATCGAACTCCATCTTCGTAATTTTTGTACTGGACGGAAAATTCTGATGCCTGAAAACAGTAATGCACGTATAGCCGTAAAAATCATCATGTAACAAACAAGAAGTTTTTAAACATAACTCGAAAAGTATATCATCGATTTTAGAAAAATAATAGAAGACCTCGATGAGATCGCCTTCAATCATTTAAAATAAAGTTCATCAAAATCGGTCCCTTAGTTCTCCAGAAATTTACAGGCAAACATACCTCTTATACATACATAGAATACATATTAAAGTACATAGTTAGCATATACATACATACATACATACATACATAAGTACATAAGAACATACCTACATACGGGTCGAATTGAGAACTTCCTTTTTTTTGAAGTGAGTTAAAAATGAATTTAAGCCAATCGTGGGAAAACTTTTTACAATGGAAAAATTTATGGTTCTCAAGGTTTTCTAGTTTAGAACAATAATTAGAAAAAAATGGAAAAAAATGGAGAAAAATTTTTCAACGGTGAATTATCTGTGAAGGATAAATTATTGGTTTTTTGCTTGAAGAAAAAAAAATTAAATAAATTTTAACATCTTTCTATAGTAATTGTTCTTCAAAAGTTTACAATTTTTTTTTCAGTTTAGCTACACTTATTGTTATCTTTGAAACCTCCATCACGTATTTGCAGACTGTAACGAAATTAATTTAACCATCCTATTGAGGAATAAGATGTTTGTTAATTGTTGCAATAAAGTGAATACCTATTTCACTTAAATAACCATTTTATCACCTACGTACCTATTTCAAAAATATGTAGCTAGTAACTTACATTGCATTGTTCTTTTGATTAACAGTAAAAAACCCTATGACATCACGTTTAACAAGAGCAGAAAAATACATAAAAACATGAATGACTATAAAATTGAAAATCAAACTTAACAAGAGATTTAAGGTTGATAATTGATGAAAACCGCGGAGGTTAGTACAGCGAGCAAAAGGTAATAATATGATAGCGGCAAAAAATTAGATTGTCCAGTAATAGTTCTTGGAGGAATATTATTAAAATATACACACACTGTATATCACCCAAAAATAGTAGCTCTGTTCGATAGGATTACATTAACTTACACCAACCTACACTGGTAGGGATATTTCACAAATATTCAAGTAAAACTTGGCGCAAAGTCCCATAATTTTGTTGCATTTGTGGAATCGCCCTCCCGTTGTAGGTTGGTGTAAGTTGGTGTAGTCCTATCAAATAGAGCTAGTGTGTTTTTGCGTGAGAGGGGTCAGAGGAGATGACAGAAAAGATGTGGACCCCCCTCCTTAGAAAGGAGTTATCCATGCCTTTAAAGGGAAAAGAGAGATTATTATAAAATAATTTGTTATTTGAAAGAAATGTAATAACTTGGGAATTAATTAAATTATTGGTGGATCCCCCTCCTCATTTAAAGAAACAGTAAACCTAATTCAATCACCCGTGCTCATTTATTTCAACAGACTATAATTATAATGTGTTTTTCATGAGTGATTTCCCAAACCTGAAACATAGATACAACAGAAGAAGACTAAGGAAAAATTTCTTGACATACAACCATCTTCACAATTTTTTGCTCCAAATTTTAGTAGCCAGAAGAGCTGTAAATTGTAGAAGTTTGGAATTTTCCAATTTTCATATTTAGAAAATCTGGTTGGGGAAAGGGAGGAAATAAAATTGTTGAACTTATGTTCGACAAAAAAGCAGATGTGAAACAAATTTGAAAATGTGGAAGCATGAAAAGTTGCATATGCATACAATGAAGGGACTACCAAGAAATTCTCCTTTCTGTGAACAGTGGACCATGATATTATTATGTTAAGAGGATATTTCTTTTTAGAACTACTCACGAATCACGCAATATTTTTTTATTTTTTGTTTGTTTAAATGAATACTGTAACAGCAACTTTACCTATGACTAATTGATAAACTCAAAACAAACTAAATTCCAATCAACATTTAATGACTTCAATAACAGATTCTAATGTAACAAAGTACAGATTATACTAACAGTTGCGGACATGTCTATTGAGCCCCATTAACAGTTAATGATTACAAGAGACTGTGTAACTAAAATAGTTACCACAGATTGCTATTAAAGAAGATGACCATTCAAAGGTTCTTTATGAAGTGAAGTTTACATTTCATGTATCTACTCTAATTATATTAACGACGGATTTGCAAGCGGATGAATACAGCATAGTGGTGAGAGATGAATAATATAATGATTGACCAATGAGATGATTGATTATCCTACCACTAATTATATGACTTGGTCTAGATAGTTTTTCTAGAAGATTTGAGAAAATTCCAGAAAAGTATAGGAACCTATTGTTTTGGGTGATTCATACCCTCTCTCTTTTAATCATAAATAGTGTCAACACATTTGGCAGTCAAGTGAAGGTTATGACAGGTGCGGACATGAATGTGCGAGTGAGAGAGTTATATTGCATGATGCAATAACATTCCAATGTGGTGTCTGTATTCTGTTTACCGCGTTTCAACATCGTCGTAAGAGTGAATGACAACTGGCTGATGTGACGATATATGATTATGAGTGTTAAGGAGTAGAAATATATTGTTACAAATACCAAAGATGAGTCCACAGACCCCTTGGAACACACTCCAAACACTAGTTTGTGAACCATTGTCATAATTTATTAGTGTAGACAATCGTATTTTTAAATGTTTACTCCAAAAAACTATTAGGACTTTTTTCTTTTTTTTTTAATAAAAAAAATAGTCAGCATCAGTCTTTTATTGACTGAATCTCGAATATTATTGCGGAAGACTAAGGCCTCAATTTTTTGAATGCTGTGCGCGCATTTTAGGTTGCGTTTTGTGTGTGACATTTTGTACGTCGTTCCTCGTGTGTCGGTCAGCCAAAAGTCACCACTAAAATGAATTTAATATCGTTCAACGTAGTCCTACATCCATAATTTTCTTGATCAGAACACACTTGAGGCACAACAACAAACTATTAGTCACATTTTTCTCCCATCATCTTCCAAGAAACATTTCTCTCCACAGCCATTAGGCACAGGTATGCCACAGTTGAAAAACACCCAAAACATAAAATTTCGAACATCTCAGTCCACGTTGCTGTAAGTTACAAAAAGGGTGAACAAAGTTAATCCCCATTATTTCACAAAAAGTTTTAGAAAAATCGTTAACGAGTTTCATTCGAAAAAATAACCGATGGAAAAATTCTGTACAGATTCGAATCTCGCGTGAAAAATGCAGCCAAATAATTTATTGAAATAAATTTAATGAAAAATCTGAATTCGACTCGTTTGTGATAAGACCACGCATTGGTGTCATCTAACAACGAGTATTTCGCGAGTCGCCTAATGCAGGTGACTTATAGATTATTCGTACCCGTATTAGTAAAAGTCTACGAATTATAAGTAAAAAACTTACAGAGGGATCGCCTTGGAATACTTCGGCACCGACAAAATGGGTAAAATTCAAATAAAAATTCACGTGCGACATCCAACATAACAAATTGGTGATGCAAAGTATTTTTAACGACTTAGGCATATGTATGATCGACTTCAGGTAATCCTTCAACGAAATTTGTTCTTCCTGAAAGACAGAATAAAAAAAAAAATTGAGAAAACAAAATTAAAACATAGGTACCTACGGGTACGTTAAATTTCATTAACAGTCAAATAACGAAAAATGTCAAAACAATGTATTTCGCTCATGTCATGGCTTTTAAATTAGCAACTTTTTTCTTCATTTTTTTTTTCTTTTCAACTCGGCTCAAATCCGCATTAAAATTAATAAATCGTAGTAGGCTTACGACCCATAATAATCCTGAGGGTAAGACCGCAATCGAAGAGAATGTGCCGAACGGTGGATCTTTGTATCAAAATAATACACATCTCATTTCTTTATTCGATGAGCTACCGGGTAGGTAACCTACGTGCATTCGCTGAGAGAGACCTTAATTACACAAATCATTGTTTAGAGGCTAGGTAGTCGTTGGCCACGACATTGGTCAGATTTTAATCATCATTGTTACATAGTATCATCTCCAATCGAGGTGCCAAGAAACGAGCCACGAATGTAAAATCAACTATACACATAATATGTATGAACAATCGATCGTAGATATATTAGGCAACTATACATGTTTCTGGTTTTGTATGCTAAAGTTATCTCAGTTTTATTTTATTTATTTATTCATTTTTTTTTTTTTTTTGGTTTTTAAATTATTCTTCGTTAACATTTCTCTAGTTTAAATGGTACACTGCGACCATATTTAATAATTATAGATAATATAATCCACTGAAACTTCATTTTAACCTTAAAAGCAATTTCAACAATTTTATTTTTAATTATATTCATCTCAGCGGGAATTCTCGTATGAGATTTTAGAGGGCTCGGACCCCTCAACGACAATCGATGCTAAAAGGTTGGCTCATTTTGTTCGTTGCATGTTAAACGAACATACATTGTAATTACCTACTCGTTGCATTCTACACATAATTTACAATTAACCAGACTGCGACTAATCGAGATATCTTTCAGATGACATCACACCCATAGCAAGCGCATTTTTCATATCCGACCAGTTTTCGTAGCAACAAATAAGACACATTAATTAGCACAGATACGTACACATTATTTACCTATGTGCATTTGGGTGCGTGTAAGCAGCCAGGTATTGAGAGCCTCGGCACACAAGTAGCCCATAGCCAGTGTTTTATGTGGTTGGCTCCCTCGTACTTGTGTACGAAGCTGGTGAACGTGCAAAACCTGAAGAAAAACTTCTATTGTGCGAATCCTTTGCACACCACCAAAGGTAGGTTACCTATGCCACAATCTCAATAATAATGGAAAGAATGTAAGCACATAGTCAAAGGGGACAATGGGGCGATTGCCCTCCACAACCTCCTTTCGTTTTGTTTGACACTTTTAAAATTTGGAGAAAATTCTAGTAATGAATACGCGACAGTGGGTTCCATAGATGTTAAATTTCAAAAGTGAAGAGCAAAAAAAAAGAAGTCATCAAATTGTTTTGTCACCCCCACTGAAGAAATCCTCGCTACGCCCCTGAAAGAATAATAACTTCTCTGAAATTTTTTTTAAATTTTAATTTTTTTGGGTCTGTTGAAAAAATTGATTAATTACACCCCCAACCCCCGAATGACATTACTTCGCTTGGCACCTGACCACTCTAAGCCTACTGCTTGTAGTAATTACTAAAAATAATTTCATTTTCAGAAGCAATACAGTATTAGTAATTGCAACACTATTTTCTTTTATTGCACATGTCATATTTTATCATATCAGATCCTACTAAGTACGTACTTTACCTATCTTCAAACTAAGAGAATATGGACAATTATGTTTTCTCTATGAAGATGATTCAACTTATAAGTTTAAACAATTATTATTGGACGATAGGTAACATAACTCAGTTTTTTTTGGCATCTGACCAAGTTTGGGAACTGACTGCAGTAAGCAATTTTTGGTGTCCCATTTCACTCTCTAAAATATTTCATATTGATTTCTTTCTTCTATTCACAAAAATAAAACTTAGTGAACCATTAGCGGATCCTAGGCTCTTCTTTTGGGAGGAGAGTGCCAACAATTTTGAGGAATTGATCTGTTTTTATTTTATGTTTGTCGCAGAACAAAACTGCTAAGCGTTCGACCACTATATTCGGAGTGTCCGAAAAACTTATTAGAAATTCAGTTTCCAGAAAAAATGAGTCAATTCCAGCCATTTTAAAAATTTAGGAAAAAGTTGTAAATTTGAATGCAAAATAAATAATTTGGCTAAAATTGGAAGAAAATTAAATCAAAATTGTTTTTTCAGACCTTCTTAAGGAACCCTTTGGTAGGTGCCTGACATTTTTAGGGGCATATTCTTAATCGTTCACTTGACTTAGAAGAACTACTCTACTCAAGGGAAAAAATAAATGTATTTGGTAGTTTTTATATTTTTAAAACGTCATTTTTCCACTTACGAGTAAGTAGACAATTATGAATATTAAGAAGGAAATCCAAGTCTGGTCAGGAAGTCACTTACGTGCGTATTCACCCAGATAAATGCACTTAGCGTTGAGTGAATTCAAATGATGAATAATAATATTACGGCCCTTTAATTTGAAATTTGCCACTAATGTGGAATTGTGGTAGGTATTATTTGAAACTAGCAGTTCTTCTACCTCAGTCGTAGAACATCATTTTTTTCCCTATGCGACTACCTCAATATTTAAAAAAATAAAGAATTCCGTCGGATGATACTGATCTGGTATTAAGCAAGAAATTAGTCTTTTAACAAAGTCAATAAAAAATTTAGACATCAACGCTTCATATTTTTTGCACCCATTTTATCTCAATCCAATGAAGAGTAGAATCATTTCAACTCAAAATTTCAGTTTAGTTCATCTATAAAATTAATGTATTGACTCCTAAAGTCATTCAGTCACCTTCAATCGCATAAGGCAAGGGTTTAGGTAAAGAAAGGGTCCTGGAAAATCTGGACTCTCGCTCCCCTTTGCTGAAAACAGTAGAGTGTATTCGTCGTAAGTGGTGGTGCTATGCCAGACAGGTTGTCAGAAGAGATGGCCCACAATATGTGGATCCTTTCTACTTCTGACAGAATTACCTACTTCATTGGTATTAAGTCGCCATCTTATAAACACTTTCCCCCTCCAAGGTTATTGTAATGTACCTATTTACTTAGCGATAAACGCATGTGACCATTTTTCACTTTTTGATGTGTAAACATTTTAGTGCTTGGCCTATGTAGGGGCTCAAACAAGAATTACAATCATCAGATTTTTGTAACTCGTACGTTGTACAATATTATAACCCTTGTTTGTTTGTTTGTTTGTTTGTGTGTGTGTGTGTGTGTGTGTTTAGGTATGTAGGTGTGTATGTACGTAGGTGTGTAGGTGTGTGGTTGTGTGCATGTGATAGGCGCTCTCACAACCACACTATTATGTTTAGGGTTTACACATCAATCTTCCATGAGTCCCAAGAAGAACTCGTACCTTTTTTTTATTTTCCAAGAAAATTTGTTAAAATGACAGACTCGAGTTTAACACAAATGCATGGTTATACTTCTCACTCAATTAATAAAAAATATTTAACATCAAATTCTCAGATCTCAAGCTATTTAACACCGGGAGCAAGCTCGAAACCCGTAGGGGCGGAGGAGGCATTGTTCCGGCTGGTATATTCACTTTTTCCAGCTAGCAAATATCTAAAAATCTAACCCACAACACTCCAAACGCCTAAGAGAACTCATACGTGCCCCAAGAAGATCAAAACATCTAAAATCCTGCCCCACCTAATACAAGAGGCTGATTATTGCCCCGTCCTTGAGCATGATTTCGTTCAATGTAGCCCCGAGAATTCACTGCATCTTCAACAATAATCTATCACGTTACCATTTACTTGGATTTATGTCGAAATAGCAGTTCAATGACTTCAGTCGTAGACCCAACAAATATGTATAAGGAGAAAATTATTAAGCAAGAGACACGCTTCCTGCTATACCTAAATTCGATCAATAGTACGTTAACACTAATATTTAAGCAAAACTAGACACGAAGAAAAAAAAATAGAAAAAAATAATGACCATGACCTACTAACCACTGACTCAGGAGATTCCGTAGAAATGGATGATGAAGTCGACGTTTTCAGCGGTACTTCTCGAAATGTGGTGATGGTAATCAATATGCAAATTAGAAACATAATTATCACCAAATAAAATACTATTTGGACGTAGGTCAGGACAATATCACCTGTAAATAATAGAGTGAAAAAAAAAAAAATCATCGTTTAAATTATATTTCCTCTTTATAGGCTACTGATTTCAATGAAGCCTTAAATAAAAGTTATGATCAAAATCGGTGCAATATAGGCCTATATCAACATTCTCAGACTTATAAACCTCTTATCTTATCTATCGAATAGGCAACAATGTAATTGGACAAAAAAGGTCAAATTCAAAGTCTAATGAATTATTAATTTGGTGTTCCACAAGGCTCTTATCTATACCCACTTATTTTTTCTCATTATGTTAACCATTGCCATTATCGATTATATGAGGCACTCGGAAGTTATTCTACACATAATCAGTGGCGTAGGAACGGGGGGGGGGTACAGGAGTACAATGTACCCTCAACGAAAAATTTGGGTACAAAGTATCATTTGTATCCCCAAAAAAAATATTTTTAATAAACAAAACGATTGTTAACATATCATGTAACATGTTCCAAAATTTTACATGCGACCTGAAGAATAAGAAAGATCATATTTTCAATCAACTTCCAAAAAAAATGAAGTTTCTTATAAATTCGATTTGTATATAGCCCATTTTTAAAATTTTTGTGGAGTATAACTTCTCACTCTTAGAACCAAGGCTATCAAGCTAGCTGAAATCTAAAAAAACTGTATTTTCTGTATTCTCAGCTTTAAGCTGTTAGCCTAAGCTCTATTTTTTTCAACGTGAAAGCTACCTGAAAGCCATAAGAATATTTTCTTCCACTTTTGGCATTTTTTCACCCTGCCTCACCACTATTTTATTAGTTTTTCTTTTTATTATCAAATTCGTATATTCACAAATTTTGAGGTTAAAAAAATTTATTTCATGTTATTTAGTTACAAATTTAAGAAAATATTTAAGCCTAAAGCTGAAAGCGGAAGATGTATTTTCTAAAGAGCAAGCCAAAAGCCTATGTACTTATTTATTCAGATTGACAGCACCGCTTAGAACCAATTTTCATGAATTTAAAAAAAAATGATATTTAGATAGTGATCTCATCGATTTTCCTTGTGTTAGTGAAAGTTCGATAGGAGTTTGGTGCTTATTCGTTCAGTAGTTTTTGAGAAAACTTGAAAAGAATAAATTGCTGGAGAAAATTTTTGGTTTATGGATTTGAGAAAACTACGAAAAATGTAAGGCTGAAATTTTCAAGATGCGCTGTCTGTCTTTGTATAAGACCAGGTCTAAAAGATGTTTGATGCCTATTGACTGGAGAACAAAAAAATCCTTGAAAAGTGGTTTTTCCAGAATTTTGAAAAAACTACAACAGGTATATTGTTGAAGTTTTCACGATAGATTTTTCTTACGTTAATGCAAGTCCGATAAACTTTGTTGCTTATTTGTTCGGTAGTTTCTGAGATAACTGGAAAGGAAAAAATTTCTGGAACAATGGTATTTCCAGAATTTTGTGGAAATTGCTGAAAGGATCAAGTTAACATTTTCACGATTGATTGTTATTATGTGAGTGCAAGTTCGGTAGAAATTGAAGTATTTTTTTCTTAACTATGGCATAAGGAGTTACGAGCGTCGTTTTTGCATTTCATTAATTCTGGTTCTTTTTTGTTTTTTGTTTTTCATTTATTTTTTTTAATATTGTCATTGAAAATTGGCAAGCTGAGTTTTCTAGCGAAAAGTATCACAGCGCGAGCGTTTTTCAAAATAATACCATTGGTTGAGAAAGAAGGTTATGATTACGAGTAGCCTCCACCGCTGTTTTGTCACTGCTGCAAAGATATTTCAAATTTCTTGGTTTTTTGATTGTTCGTTCCTACGTCCCTGCACATACGAATAATCCTTAAGCTGATAAAAAAAATAATACTTTTCGTCAATTCGACCACTTACCAATCCTCAGTGAATCCCATTTAATCCAACCTATGATGTAGCCAATGAAGCCACCAAGACTTGCCAATTTCATACTCGTTCCAAGAACTTCATCGTGGTCCTCTGCAAAAAAAAAAAAAAAAAAAAAACAAAGAAAAGAAAATAAGTACAAAATGAAGATCGAAATAAATGTTCAATGGGCTAAGAATAACGAAAGCCATACATATAGATGAACCTTATATAAATATACTTAGTTAAATTTTTCTCACCATTAATGCATACGTCTAGACTGTAAGCTCGAGAAGGACTCAATAACGTATCTGTAGCAAAGTCTACTAAAATGGCTCCAGTCACTATGAACGATACCGTCCAGTAATAATTTATAATTTTATCCTCCGGTACTGGAACTTCTATTTCAGCTAACTCAGAAATCGTTAAGGTTTTGTTCAATGCGAAAATACTGGTTTCGGCATCACCGAGTAATTTACCAACCACGTTACTGTTCGCGATCAGCAATAAACCTGGAAGATGAAGAAAATGCGAATGAATAATTTAGTATAGGTACTGACCTAGTATATCATATTAAAACAGAGAACAATTTGAAATTTTATCGATGAAATGCTGCGCCATGAATATGTTTACTGTGTTTTCATGAAGAAGAACAGTTCATTTTTGAAAACTTGGAGCTATTTTGTTTCAGAAAGCTTTTAGATACCTTTTGCTGTTTTCTCTTTATTTTTTCATATCAGATCAATTTTAGGAACAAGCTACTTATCCTACATTTATAGAGCCCAGATTATTAGTCATAATATTCAACATGGCCGGCAAAACCACAGGTGCACTCGGACATGTGAATTTGTTGGGAAAATTCAACAGGTGCAATGCACCTGTTGAAAATCAACGCTAAAAATCCGAATAAATCACATAGTGTGAAATCTCGACTAAATATGTTAACTTAAATTTATAAAACTGCACCCGAATAAAATAATGGAAAAAAAAAAATTTTTTTAAGTAAAAAAATTAATTTTGCTCAGGGAATTCACTCAGTCATCACTCATCGTAAAATGGATTACAAGAGGACACTACAGTAGCGGTAATGGAGAGAGGTTGAAAATGTTTTGAATATAAAATATATAAAACATACGGGATAGAATTATATAATCATAACATCGCAATTTATCAGAGTGAAAATAACTAATCTAGCTGCTTGTACCTCTACTGGGTAGTTTCAGAATTATATTTAAATTGTATATTCTAAGCAAAAACCAACTACTGTATAACTGTAGCCCTGATTGCTGATCTAATGCATTTTGTAATCTGTTAATGATCATTCATTGTGAAGAGTCACAACTCCACAAGTTAAAAATACTTGGTGTCAGGTGATTACAGGTGATTACCTGTTTATCTACCTGAGAAACCTGAAAATCCTGTTTTCCAGGTGGTTGATTTTTTATTTCATTATATTGTTACGGTATTTAAAAAAAGTTACAAGTGAAATAGGGGAAAATGAACTGGATAAAACTGGTACTTGTACTTCAAAGCAAAATGCATCTGAGTGTAACCAGGAAGAATCAAATTCAGTGTCAATTGTTGCTGTTCATCGTGAATCTGTAGCTGTAAGTCTGAATAAAAAGGCAAATCAAGAAAAAACTGAAAATAAAGGTAATCAAGAATTCTAGATTTATAGTATTTGTAAACTAACGAGTAGGTGGCACTTTACTATTTTTTTATTTTGATTTTATAGTTCGAAGTGGTCGAAAATTTCGTGATATCTGGATAAAACAATTCCTGTGGCCTAATGTTTCTCAGACTAGTAATGCTATTTGCCACATTTGTACGCAAGCAGTTTAGAGTAATTTGCCATTGCCAAGAAATAGCTCTTGTTTGAAATCAAAGGAAGCGTTTGTTACTAATGGATTTTCTGCATGGAACCAAGCTGTAGAAACATTCACAAATCACAAGAAGTCAGAATTGCATCGTGCGGCTTTCATTGGTATAAAGTAATTTAACAAAACCAACTATTATTCAGGGTATTTCTTCTGAAAAAAATAATCAAATGAAAGAAGCAAGAGTTGCATTAGACAAAATTTTTGACACAGTCAAGTTTATGGGTCAGGAAGGTTTACCATTTCGTGGTAGCGATAATGACCAAAACTCCAAATTCATCAGGTTATTACAAATGCGTGCTCAAGATATTCCAAAGTTGAAGGTTTGGCTAAAATGGTATGGTTTAAAATGGTTACACCATTCAAATATCGAAAATATTTTCAAATTGTTAGCAAATGCAGTCCTCAACAAAATATTATCAGAAGTAAAAGCTATTAAATGGTTTAGTATCCTAATAGATGAATCAGCAGATATTTTGAGGCTTGAGCGAGTTTCTGTTTCATTGAGATATGTTGATGAAAATTTAACAATTAAGGAACGATTTCTTAGTTTTTATGAGACAAATAGTACAACTGCAGTAACATTATTTGATATAGTCAAAGATATCTTCATTAGATTTCAGCTAGATATACAGGATTTGAGAGGTCAAAGTTTTGATGGCGCTGCAAGAAAATTTTTTAATAAAAAATGAAAATTGTTCAGACGAAATTGTAATTTTTTACACACATGATGAGATCGATGCCAATAGATTAATATTGCACAGAGATACGCTGGTAGATATAATGACAGACAGATTTAAGTCTGCACCTGCAAATTTGTCTCAAATTGTTTCTTTCTTAAGAGAAAATAAAGATACAGCAGTATTTATAATATACGAAGTCGTTTATTTATTACCCCATCCTCTTTCTCTCTTTCATTTTTAAAGTTGAAAAATGGCTGTTCAACGTGATTCTTGTAATGATATTTTCATATCATTTCTAAATCTCTATTTCATACTCAGTTTCATACACCATAACTCATTTCAATAAATTATACTTTTGTATGTTTATTCCATCATGGATTATCACATTATCTATTTAAATATTGATTTGTCCGATGACATGACCATTTCCTAAAACTAACTTGTTCATACAGGGTGTCTGGTTTTCGTTTGGCAAGTAAAACACAATAAACTCTGAATTTGAACTTTACTCAACGCAAGATAACTTTTTAAATACTCAGAATTGAGAGAAGATGGTAATATACTTTTTTGTTCCTCTAGATACCTACAAAAAATTCACTTAGTTGGAATCCCTCCAAAATTGTTATTTACTCTTCTAATGGTAGGGTAAAAATAGGCCTTTTTTGTGATTTTGTGAAAATTTCAATTTTCCCAAAGTTTAGCATTTTCTAGCACCCTCAATTTTGAGAATAGGAAATATATGGTAAGGAGATTTTTGTTTCGTTAAAGCCAGTACTACCAGCCCCACTAGTTACATTATTGATTCCATCAATTACAGTGTCTTGTACATCAGCTTGAAAACTGTGCTTTTTTGTAATCTTTAAAACTCTGTAGCCCCTTCAATTTTTGAGTAGGCAACTTTTCATACAGGACTTTTGTTTTTCTTTTTTCAAGTACTATATGTACCTGCTGGCTTGCCAAACGAAAACCAGACACCCTGTATAGATACACCCACTGATGATGTCATTTATTCCTTTGAACACATTTCCTTAATCTGCACGTATTATATTCCTATTAATTTCACTTGGATACACACACTTTCACCAATTTCTGTTCTCACTGGCTAAATAATTATGACGTATCTATATTTAGTGTAACCAATTAGAAGTAACCCTCATTAAAACCCTTAGTTTTAAGCCTAATCTATGATTTATGACTAATGAAGTAATGAATTTAATATTGCAATTTTATGTTAATTTTATTCTTGAGATAGTTATAAAAATATATTTCTGAAATTCCCCAGGTTGAATTGAATTAACAAAATTTATTTTAATTTCCACATCCGGTAAACCAGGTAGCATATAATGAAAACAGTACCGAAAAACTTCAAATTTAAATTTTCTCCCCAATTCTACATTTTTTCTTCAAAAATAGGCGTTTTTAGCAATTTTTGACAATTACGTCATTTTTTTAATTTATTCCATTTTTGGCATTTTTTGGCAAAATTAAATATTTTTTCCAGCTTCTCCCTCCTATAAAGTGAACTTCAATTTGATTTCCAAGCCCTTGCTCTTTAAGGATAAAATTCAGCAAATGCCAGAGAATCTGTACCCTACTCATGACTCAATACCCTAGGAGATCAGTATATTCAGCTTGAACATACGTCAATTGACCATAGGTAATTTTGGCCCCTGATCTCAAGTTGGAAGTTTTTTGTGAAGTCACATGTCATCTGTGGTTTACGTATACGTGTCATATTCTACTGTAGAGGAACGTGACGATGTGATAAACGATTTCTAATCAAAAATTACCTATGCTCAGTTGGAGAGCATGTTCAGGCTGAGTTTATTGATTGCCTAGGGTATTGTGTCATGGCAACTGGAGCAAATTATTTTGAATTATTTAGCAATTTGAAAATGCTCATTTTACTTATTCATTTCATAATCTTGATTCCTTAATTAAGTATTCTGTTATTTTATTTTTTATTTTACTTTTGAATTTTGGTGCGGTAAATGAGGGCTGAGAAAAGAATATAAAATCCAGATGAACAATAGAAGCTGGTTGAAAGCCGGCTTGCTTTTATTTAATTTGCCAAACGATCATTTGATAATTTGACTGTTTCATAACTTCGTAATACAATTTATTTTTTCACTTCATATAATGAATTAATATTGACTAAAAAATTTTATCTTGGTTTTAACTAGGCAGAACCAGTATTACTTAGCTACAAAACATATTACTCCTGTCAGAATCGAAAAAATAAATACGAATTTCAATCTTATCAATATTTATTATTGATTATGATTGTATATGGCCCTATTTTTGTTATTTAAAAAAATATATATATAATTAAAAAAAATTTTTTTGATACATACCTATGCTTTTAGTGTATGGTGGGTGGTTTGATGAGGTGTCAAAACTATTTCTTCATCATTATACGAATGTGTAAAAGGAATATCCCCTATTTTCTAATTTTTTACTAACTTATTTTTTAAATAACCCACTTTACCTGATAACAACTGCATGAAAAAAGCATGGGCATGTGTCAGAAATTACTTAAAACAAAATCAAAATTATTATTTCATATGATCCTATTTTTTGGCTATTTTATCATATAGTTGGTGGTTAGGTGAGGTGAATTTTTTTTCGTATGCCTTTATCATGTTGAGAGTGTAAGGGTGGGGTGAGTTAAAAAAAATTTAAAAAAAAGGGGTTTTGCGGTATAAATCCCCAATAATTTCTTCTACACATTCGCAAAATGAATAAGAACTGGTTTTGACTAAGATCGACTTTTGACATTAATTATTTTCAGTCAATACTAGTATTGACCAGTTGAGACTGATATTGTATGGTTCAACTGTGGTATTGATTGAGTATAATAAAATAATATCAGTAAATATTATTTTTGACTAGTCAAAACTAGTATTCCCAAAAAACGGTTAGGAATAAATAGTATTGACTGATTTTAGATATTGACGGTAACATACATACATACATATATATATATATATATATATCAGCTAATGGCTTTCCAAGATTTTCCTGGGGTCATGAGACGAAAAATGAACCTACCCCCACCCCCGCGTCTATGTACAAAATTAATTTTAATTCGTAGATTTTCTTCAAAAAGCTACATAAAAATGGGGTTGGGTGGAATAAATGGATCATCCGGTAAAAGTAGATTTTTCTGTCTTTACAAGTTCCCAGCTTAGTGGCGGATCCAGCGGGAGTTATATGTATGCCTATTATAACCTTACTTATGAAAACTGATTTTGGTCTTCACTCTTCACTTTTGTCTTGGTCTTATACAATCTCGCGTTTTCTGAACGACCAAAACCAAAATCAGATATGAACATACTAAGTATAAAGTTTTCGTAATTTTGTAACTTAATTATTTCAAACACGAAAATAACAAAAAACAACTTTTAGGCATGCGTAATCAGTTTAAAATAATTCTTATATCTACCTCTTATTTTCAGTTTACTTATTGAAAATTACACTCCTTTTTTGTCTCGATAAGTCGATGTTATTGACATAATTAGGAACCTATTCGCAATAATTATTAAATGGATCGATAAAATTTTTTCCACCGTAACTTGTGAATTTTTGACGATTTTAGCTAAATACTTAAATTCCTTCAAAAAGACTTTTTCCGGGTATAACTTCACTTATTTGAAAGCATCGTACAGCTATATTAAATAATAATGCCTACTCGATGGTTACTGACGTATATCAATATTTAGGTGATAAAAGTGAGTGTAATAATATTTGTTTTCGCTATTATTAATCATTTAATTTTTTTATTTCTCCCCATTCGATAATTTCTTCTGTACTTTGGGTACATTTGGTTTAGCAATCAATAATAAACAATTTTGTTTTCTAGACCGAAAATATGACCAAAAATTAAAACCACCACTTGTAGTAGGTAGGAGAAGGGTGGTACAAAGTGGGATATTTTTAGATCAAAATTGTGCTCGTATCAAAATTTAAAATATACCGTTGGAAAGAGCTCATTTTTCTACATCGATCAAACTGCTTGACGCCCAAAATGCATTTAGTAACAATTAGAGAGGCATGATTCAAAAAAGGTCAAAAATTGTTCTACTGTGTACCATGTGTGGTACACTGTGGAATACAAACATAAAGGATACGAAACTAGGAAAAAAATGTGTTGTAACTGAGAAAAATAATTAGGGTAGGTACATCAATGGACTTTTATTTTTCACAAATCATAATAATTAACATGTAAGAATCCGAATGTTTCTTTGCAGGTTAATAGAATTGCCAAATTAATAAATTATTGCAAAAAAATCAATTTAAAAATACTAGAATAAAATTCAAAACTCCGCAAGTAGCAAATTATTAATATAAATATTTGAGTCATAATTTACCCTAATATATTCAGAAAACCTTTGAAATAAGAAAAAATTAGTGCTCCACTGTGTACTAATAGAGTTTTATATGTATAGTTTCACTGTGTACCACATTTGGCCATTCCACTGTGTACCCATACCAATATTTTTACGAAATCAATTTTCAGAATACTCTGTCATTATTTTAGGCTGAAATCGTGCACGTTCATAGAAGAAATATGGACTAAAAATGATTATTTGTAATGACTCGCCTTTTGAAATTTTTTTTTGAAATTCTAAATGAACTAAAAAATGATTGAAAAAATACCTTCGGATATACGAAAACAATAAATCAATGATAACAAAGCAAGAATGCAGGTTTTCTAAAAAAATTTGGTTTGGAGTATACGTATAATCACGTATGAGACCATAGTTGGTGGTAGAGGTTGGAATCGATTTAAGTGAAGGATTAAATCCTGGGATTTTTTCATTTTTTTATAAGAAAGCGAGTGAGCGAATTAGGGCACGGATTGAATCAACTCTTCTAAGATTGAATGAATTACTAAAAGAGTGAGAGAGCGAGTGAGAGATTCCTTAAAATTTGGAATCATTCATTCTTTCAAGGATGAAGGAGATTGGATTATTATCAGCACATATTCATCTATTTTCGTTCAGCCTGATTGCTGTTTCTCTTTCTGCCCTGCACATATTTTGAATTTTATTGGTGAAATTTTCTTTTTTCCTACTCCTTTATTGTTTGTCTGTCTTCCGTGGACATATAATGATAAAATTTTGTAAAAAAAAAGAAAAAAAAAAGATTCAATCAGAGTGAATTATTTTTCTAACTGGACTGAAATCGATTCAAATTGATTAATTGAAGTTATTAAAGATGAGAATGGATAAAGAGTTTTATATAAGAGTTGAAAAATTTATTCGGGTTGAATGGGAGTTTTTGTTTCACTCCCAACCCCTGATTAGCAGAGTTCTGGACAAAAAAAAAAAATTTCTTCTTTTATTTGAAAAGTTCCACTGTGTACCACTCTCCCTTACCTAAGCCTAATATGATACCGCGATGTCACTTTTGTTCATCTCTAATCTTGAGAAAATCAGCGAGAATTCATTTACTAAGTAGGTACACCTAATAATTCTATAAATGAATTTCGTGATTGGTGGCAACAATCGAATTTCATAGATTTCCAGCGAAAACGTAAACTTGCTTTCAGTAAAAGTGTTTTCATCATGCTATAATGGCCAAACTATAATTAAATCAATCCATAAACATCATATTATGCAGATTGTAACATTGTTAGGGACATTTAGAGTGCACCTTATGGATAGGAAGTTAAGGGATTGATTAAAAGGCACCTTTGGACGGAAATTTTCAAAATTATTGAATTTGAGACGTTTTTATAAGCAATTTTCCAAAGTCAAACAATATTCTCATCTGTTTAGTTTACATCAGTTTGGATAGATTCGTTAGTTTTAATGCTACAACAATTATTAGTCTCATTACTAAAAAGTTAACTCTACTTGAGATAGTTTTTTTGGTACTTGAAGTCTCAAAATTATTAATGTTTGTGGTATTATACTCTTAATCTCAAGTTAAATGTTCCAGCACTTACCAAGTATATCCAGTAAGGAAAGGAGAATGATGAATGGACGACGACGACCGATCGAGAATTTGCAACGATCACTCAACGAGCCCAGTATGGGTGAAAATAAGAGACCGATTATAGGTCCACCAGCCCAAACCAAGATGGCTTGTTCTCGACGCATGCCATGCATCAGTAATATCGGCGATATAAAAGCTGTCACTGAGGAGTACACTATTTCGATGCCCATCATCGTAAAAGACAGTCTCAGCATTTCCCATTTTGTTTTTTTCCTATCAAAAATAAAAATATGTCGTTAACGGTGACACTAAAAAATACATTAGTATACGTAGGCTACTGCGAAAATCTTTTACGCTATAGATATACTCAATCGTTTAAATTTACAGGCGACGTAATTTCATTCCGATCAGAAGAATAAAAAAAAAACCCATAAAATGTGGTAGTGTCAAAGACACCACCAATCTTTCAGGAAAACATCTTCAATGTATCCGTTTCAATATGCAATAAATAGATACCTAAAACCTCAACAGGACTTCCATCAAACCACTAACAATGCCCCCAAATTTTCAGGTCAAAAATTATGACGTCATAAGCTCCTTCACCTGCCCCTGAGATAATACCCATCACCCCACATTTTAACATATTCGTATCAATATACAACAAATTCATTCATTTATATTTATTTTATTTAGGTAGGCAACCTATCTATTTATTTATTTCATTTATTTATCCGTTCATTCAGAGGACAGTCCGAGGATACTGCGGGACTCGTCAGGAAAAATTCAGTACACTGGTCATCATTCTGAACTTAGAAATTTTAGCAGCTAGAAGAGTTGATGACGTCATTGTTAGCAGCTGGAAAAGATGATGACGTCATAATTTTGGATTAATTTTGGGAAAATTTTACTATTGGAAATTTTAGCAGCTGGAAGGGGTGATGACGTCATAATTTTAGGTGTCATATTTTTTCTGTTACAATTTTCTGTCACATTTTTTCTGATTACTTTTTTTTATGAGGTATCCCTCTTTCAAAGACGTTTTCTCTGAAAAAAAAAAAAAAAAAGAAAGAAAAAAAAATGATTGTACGACGCACAATACGCCTTTGCTGTGCCCGGTATTGTCCAAGCGTAACACTTATTACACGAATTTCCTCCTTTACGTAGGGTCATCAGTCTCCAAGAGATCGATGATATGTCAAAAGAAACTTCTTTATCGAATCGTATGAATCACACCATAATGAAAATTGCAGGTACAGCCTTTTTATAAACTTTTATTCTACTCACCACTACGATTTATAAAATATACCAATACTGCTGCCAACCTTCTGCTATGAAATTATGTTTATTTCGCATGAAATTAAAGCCAAATAAATAAAATAAAAACTTATCTTTTAAAAACTCGTTTTTTTATAATTATAAGATTTTTTTAATAAATTCTCCTAATTTCTTTCTAACTTAAGTAAATGTGACTGCAATAAAGAAGGTTTATTATGGTAGCCAAAAAATTCCATTTTGTTAAAAACGCATCGAATCTTATGACAACTGTAGGCTATCAATCAGAAATCTAGTTGATAACAGAAAAGGAAGCAGACGAATAAAATTAATTAATAAAACTCGAAGGTCGAATAGTAGGCTAACTAAGTTCCTGGGTACACCGACAGGTACATACATAATATATAGGATCAGACGGAACTAAATCTTAAAAAATCCACGATGGAATCGGAGGGGAGACAATACACACAACTCATTCAGGAAAACTGAATGAAAATTCGAAAATGATCACATTGGATAAACGAACGCAACAATTATTTTCCCTCTCGTTGAATACGAGTGGAAGATGATCCTCAATAAACAGGATGATCTAGGAATAGGATTTCGGACTTGGCTGCATGAATAACAGACTTCTAATATATCAATTTTAGGTTTTGAAGGGTCATGAAATGCCTAATTCATTACCTGTACAATTTCCCATCGTTATGGCTATCGTCATCAATAAATGGTTTTCCTGAATGTACCTACACTGTAGAAAGTTTAAGCTTTCTAAATCTACAAATATAAGGTATCCTGGCTATACTATTATAAAAACAGTTGGTTTCGTTTGAAAATGAGAAACATTTCACAGAAAATCGACCAGTTTTTTTTGTTGTTTTTTTTTACAAATTTTTCAAAAAAGGGAAAAATTATGACTGATTTAAATTTAAACTGCTGGTAAGAGAAAAAATATATGACAGAGAAATACAATTATACACGAGCTGCGGAAAACATTGTCTCTCAAAAACCATTAGACAGATATACTTACTTCGAGGAGGAGTGGAGGACCACCTTATATTTATTAAAATTATTGAAAAATTCGAAAATTGAATGAAAATAATTTTTGTCCGATGACATCGATTTTGTTCACTCCTAGTTTTTGATAAACTCAAAAGAAAAACGAAAAATATGAATACAATATTTTACATAGCTGCAAATTTTAACTGAAAAATCAATTAGGGCGTTTTAAAATATTATGTTTAAAAAGTGATCTATAATTTATTTTTTATATTCACCAATCACAATAATAATTAGCAATCCTGAGTGGTAAAATTCAACAGCAAAACTGCGTCATGTGGTTTTAAATTCCAAAAATCAAGCCGAAAAAAAAAATTCATAAAATGTTCGCGAATTTTCTTTTGCACTGAATAAAGCGAAATTCACAGAATAACGTAATTTTTATGGGTTGACCGAGGAATACACTTTAGCCTACAACTAAAATGAAAAGTATTGCCTTGGACTTCACAACAGAATTATTATACGTTAACTACACATTATATACAGGGTGTTTCAACATCGTATCAATTATTGAAACCAGGAAGATATCATTTTTGTTGGAAATTAAAAGATGAACATTTTTTATGCAAAGAATTTTTGCCAATCACTTCGAAAGTTTCTTTTTTCTTATTAATCTATAAAAAGTTATTCTTCTATTTTTTTGTTCAGAAATGCATTTTTTAAAAAGATATTTGTGTTGAAATATACCTCCTAAATACATTGAAAAAATAATTTCGAACTCTAATATCTCAGCCCCCTCAATGTGGAGAGTTGGTAAACTTAAATGATCAAAGCCAGAATGTAGTCTATTATTATATTCCTGGTTTCAAAACTTGACACAATGTTGAATATATCTATAGGTAGGTATATCTATTATTTTTAAGGCAGTGGTGCTCTTCTTTTCACAAAAATACAAAAACTTGGAAAAATTTTGAAAAATTTTAAACGTCTTTAAGCAGCTAATGAGAATTAGACATCTCAGCTCAGCTTCTCATATTCTGCTTAAGGACTTGATAGAAAGTCAAACTTTGTTTCACAGGCAAAAATATGGAAATTATGGACAATGGCACATGAAAGTAACTTAAAATTTTTGTACAAAATTATTATAGAATCAATTTTACTCTACAGTAGAAATATAAATACAAAACAAATGATCAAGCTTTATTAAAGTGACATTGTTGTGGAGGGTGTATTTCCACTATCTTGAATATGAATTTATAAAAAAGGCATGAGTTCCACTGGGGCTATACTCATGACGGATTGATGTATAAGCATAATAGTGTGGTTTTGAGCAAGCGGGTTGTACATTCACACAATCACACACCTACTCATCATGTTAACACACACAAATGAGAGTGACAAATGTAAGACTTATGAGTTATGCAAATCTGACAATCATAATTCTCATTTAGTCCCTGCTATAAACCAATTGCCAAGATGTTTACACATTAAAAATTCAAAGTACGATTTCATGGAAAACTGTCGTTCTACCATCTTTGGAATCCTAACCGATCTTTTCATATTATATTTTCTCAGTGAAACAAACAAAACTTTTTCATGTCATAGATAAATACATAATTTGCACAAGGTAAAAAAAATTGTACAAACTTTAAACATAAATTACTGGATTTAATACCTGTATATGTGTTTATATAGGGGTTCTTCTAACGCATTTACATAATTACACGAATTTGATTGAGTTACTGTCATGTCATTCTTGAATACATTGTCTATACTATACGGAATTTCTTTTTTTGGTTTATCGTTTTGCACGTGACCATTAGTAACTTTTGATTCGTCCATTTTCTTGAAACATAGACAGCAGTTATCCATAGCGTTTATTTCTTCGCAACTGTATTAATCCATCTATAAAATAATGAGAAAATATGTACGTACATAAGCAAGAACGGTTTTCTGTCAAAAATGTTAATTTACTATATTTTAGTTAAGTAATTCTGGTTCATATTCCAATCATTATATTGTGTACCTAGATCAAAAATTGTTTTTTATGAATGATGGATCATGATATCCTAATGAACATACTAAAAATCTTCACTTTCCTGCACAGGATACCCTCCTAACTGTGAAAAATGAGCTCATTTGAGCAAGTTTTCTCATTTATCTCTGTCAATAAAAATCGAATTAAAAAACTAGTTCAATTCCTATTTGTTCTTATAATTTTCCACAAAAAATGTACATATAACTGACAATTTTTTTTTGTTGTACCAATTAATGGTTTCATTGCTGTAGGATAAATGTACGAATCATGAGGTATGTAACAAATTTGAGGTACCATTATTTCTCTTAAACTATTATGACAGTTTGCTAAAAGAAAATTGAAGATAGATAGTATGGCAACTATGCGCCACAAACACTCAATTGTGTATCCATCTATAGAGGCAACCCTGTAGCCTAACTGGTACAGAGGTTGACTTTTATATGAGGATAAACTGTAGTGTCAACATTTTGAATCTATCTGCCAATACCTACATTGGTGACCTTGAAACATAGTGAGAGATTTGGCTTCAATGGCATCTCTCAGAATACCCCGTACTCTCACCTGACTGCATTGTACACAGTGGAACTTTTTAAATAAAAGGAACAATTTGGGTTTTTTTTTGTCCAGAACACCTTTAATAATGGTTAAATACATCACACATATCCCAATTCAAAAAAATTTTATAAGACGTGCATTCTTCCTTTGTTATTAGCAATTTATTATTTTTGTATGTCTAAAGTTACTTTTTCAGTTATTTTTTAGTTCATATAGAATTTCAAAACAAATTTCAAAAGGAAAGTCAAATAATCAAATATTCTCAAAATTGACTTTATGAAAATACTTGTATGGATACACAGTGGAGTCAGGAATGGCCAAGTGTGCAGTACACAGTGGAACTATATAAAACCCTTTGACTATAAAGTACTGGACCAGTAAGGCTCCATAAGACTAATGTACTTTTTAATGTTAAGACATACCGGCAAAAAAGTAGGCAACTCTAGCCTACCTTCTATGTATTTTTGTCATTTTGCTTGAATTTACCAATTTAGAATATATCTGATAAAGACATCACTTAAATTCACAAGGATAGCGTACATATAAACACAAAGCAAAAACATCAAAAGGTAAACTCTGACTGTTTAATTATCGCCGGCACGTCTAACCAGAAATCATCTTTCTTTATTTGTCCAGTTCTATAATATAGTTAAAGATAAAACCCCATTAGTAAAGAGTGGAACACTAATTTTTTGGTATTTTGAAAAGGTTTTCTGAAGTTATTAATGTAAATTATGATTCAAATATTTATTTTAATAATTTACTATGTAGAGAGTCTCAAGTTTTATTCAAATATTTTTAATGTAATTTTTTTTCTATAATTTATTCATTTAGTAATTTTGTTAACTAGCAGAAAAACATTTCTATTCCTAAATTTTAATTGTGATTTGTTAAAATAGAAGTCCATTCATGCACCCCTAATTATTTTTCTCAATTACGGCATATTTTTTACATAATTTATATTATTTATGTTTGTGTTCCACTGTGTACCACATAATTTCCCTCTTTGTACCACACATAGTACACAGTGGAACAATTTTTTACTTTTTCAAAATCATGTCTCTCTAATTGCTAACTAATGCATTTTGGGTGTCGAGCGGCTCAGTCAGTGCAGAAAGTTGAGCTCTTTCCAACGGCATATTTTAAATTTCGATATGAGTAAAATTTGAGAAGTTACAACTAAAAATGCGAAACATATCCCACTGTGTACAACCCCCCTACACTTACCTACATAATAAAAACGTATTTTCAAAAGTTCATTTTTAGGTCAACTTATTTTTCCATCACTTCGTTCAATTAGGTTCCTTCAAATAACGCATTTCTATCTTCAACATTTATCTTCAATCAGCCCAAACAACCATTTTGTTCGAAAATTCATTTCGTAGGTTCGGCTAATTAGAGAAAAATCATTTCAACGAATTTTGAAAGAAAAAAATTACATAAAAATGTTTTTCCAATTTTCTCCGAATCATCTAGAATGATGTTTAATGTTTCCTAGAAACTCAACTCACAGATGTATATAAAAATGTGGAAAAATTTTCACCACACTCGCTTGATCCAGGTTTTTATAGCAGGTATAAACAACAAACACATAAAGCTAATAACCACATTATCGTTATAAGAAAGTAGCAAAAGAAAAAAAAAAAATCATTCATTTCCTCTTATCATGATGTGGTCGATAAGGTTAGAGGTACCGAAAATATTGTATTTTCTTGAGTAAGAAAAATCCTTGGACCCATGAACACCTCGAACCTTGCCGCTAGTTTTTGGAGGAAAAAACACAAAGAAATGACAGCCAACTCCATCTTTTGTTAGAGAGCAAAAACATTTTGCCGAAACATTAATTTAAAATTTTGCCATCTTAAGTTTTGAGCAGGTTTCATTTTTGACTTGAACATATTATGTCTTTCAACTCAGTTTGCTTGCAAACAGTGTATTAAAATTGATCTCATGAAGGAGTAAGGGGGTGGGAATGATGGGAACTATCTATTTTATGTCAAAAGAAAACTATTGACACCATTTTTCTATTTTTATCTAATATTTTTTTACGCACTCGTATTTTATAAATAATATACCTGTTGTACAAATAATATTATATTTTTATGCATTTATATGTACCTAGGTATCCCCAAATTTTGTGTTTACGGTTTTGAGACTACAAAAAAAAGTCTAAAATTTTTTGAAAAAATAAGCAATAAGTTTGATAGGAGTTTGGTGCCTACTGATTCAGTTGTTTCGGAGAAAAATGTAAAACAAAAAGTTAATGGAGAAAGGGAAGCCTTTTTGTTGCTAGAAGTATCTCTTTTGTTATCTATTAAGGCACAAGGAGTCACGAGCGTCTTTTCTCCCTGGCATATTTTAGCAGAAATTCACTTATTACACACCATATTTTTGGCTACTAATGCAAAAAAAAAGAACAATAAAACAAATTCCCCCTCCATAAAAAAAATTTTTTTTGATTCACAAAGGAAAAAATTCTATAAAATAATATTATATAAAAACACACAAAAACGGCAATTTTTCCATTAATTTGCGTTTTTTATTCGTTTATTTGTAAACAGATATTGATGATTAAAAAATTATAATGAAATTGATTTCAAATAAATTTTTTCCTCTTTTCTGCAATGATAATCCCAGCTTTCTAGCTTAAATAGCAATTGAGGAATCACTGAGTGAAAGAAGAGAGTTTACCTCAAATATAATCTCGATATAAAATAAACGCACCTTCGTGTAAAAAAATGAAGCATTTTTTTACATTGAAGCATGTTTAGTTTACATCGAGGTGAAAGTTATATTTTCCAAATGAAAAGTTAAATCTGCCACAATGGGGAGGGTGATATTTTATTCAATTTTTTATAATTTTTAAGAAAGGCTCTTCATTATGATAGAATTTTAAGGTTTCGTTGCTTTCTGAACATTAATTATATAAAATATCTTCCTCAACAAAATTCAAAAGTGAGTCTACATGACTCGGAAATTGCTCACTCGTTGCGCTCATTTAGCAAACTCCTTCACATGTAATCTATCATTTTTGAACCTTGGTGTGTAATATACTATTACACACTTTTGCGCATCTTATTACACACTTTTGTGCATCTTAATTAATCTTGCGCAATAGTGTGTAAAATTAACATATACTTCACAGGCCAAAAATTCGTTCGTTTATGGTTGCTATACATACATGTAAAGTTGTGATTTTTGTGCATGTGTTGCCAAAAAATAATATATCATTTTCTTACAAGTTAACTTGTGTGTTAATTATGTTTTTGAAAATTTTTTTGAATAAGTATTATTTTTTGTAAAACTTATATTAGTAGATTGGAATTTTTTTTTTTTAATTCAAAATTTTTCACAATAAATGAATATCCACTGGCAAACAGGCATTCTAGCAGAGTGATGTTTTACTAGAGTTTTTAAAAATATTAGAAAAACTTAGTATATTAGTTAGATGTATTATTAGAAACTTGATTACTTGATTGTGCAGTGTAAGAGTGAAAATATGACACACTAAATATCAAATTAGCTTCCAATGTTGGTCAAAAGTTTCTCCAATATTCTACCTAAGTACCATGCTTTGAATTTTTACGTAAATTTAATCTTGAAATGGTAGACTTTGCACCTTCGAGCCAATAAAAATTTTTACCCTGAAACTATCCTGCCCAATGCTCAGCTATCCAGTGTTTTCAAACAAGTGGTTGGCCTATTAATACATAATATAGGTAATCAGAACTTCAGACTCTTTCCTCCCTGTAATATTTCTCGAATTTATAAAACCAATTTCGTGTGTCGAAAAAGAGGGGGAAATCGAACGGAAAACCTACCTACCTTTGTAATATTTTGGTGAGAAAAAATGAGAAAATTAGTGAGTTTCTCAGTTTCGAGTAACATGGGGACTAATCGCTCTCTAAAACGCACATTCATTATACTTTTAATATGGGTAGTGTAGTACAACACAATAAAGGACTTACGACGACATAGTGGATTCAGAAGGGGACGCAGGGTACACTCTCTGACATTTAAAAGTAAAATGAGGAGCCCACAATTTCTCCTCAAAAAGTTACGTAGTTAATAATAAATTTGAATTTAGACGATCAAAGTGTGTGCAAAATTCACAGGTTAGTGCATTCCCACCACTGTTGAACATACTGAATCCGCTTCTGTTGGAAGATTTATGCAAATAAGTTCGGTTATTATAGAGGATCGAATCGGACCAAATTATAATAACATACGATATTCATCGAAGAACGAGGGAGTACATATAGTATCACAATTAATATTTCCAAATTAATCACAAAATTGAGGAAGTATACTTACCATAGTAAACATAATATCACAGGCCAATAAGTGATGATAATCGATTATGCGCTGTTGCAGGGATACTTTGTTTCTGGTCATTGAATAGGTGAAATCCAAAAATACGTTAACGATAATCACTGTAAGAGTAGAACAAATTGAAGAAAAATTTAAATAAAATATTCAAAACCGTTGGGATATCATTTTTCATTCCCTGTACTTTCGTTACTAAACTTGTATTCACATACACTGAATATTAAGTAACGTACCACCGCCAACACAGTTTGGTAGTTTTTGACAGAGAACAAAGGTTACACTAATTTGACTTTGATCTTATCACAAGTGTTAACAATAGTTTCTAGATAACTTTTCAATAGGAAGAAAAAAAATCTAGCGCAGTAGCCGCTCTACTAGAAAATGTAGGTTTTTAAAAATCGCCCACTACAAATAAAATTGATAATGAGTAATAGCACAGATCGTTAATTTTCGTAGCACTCTATTGGATGAAAATTACGTTTACTTTGAGCCCAAAATCATAATTTAGTGGAACACATGGCCGCAGACATGAAGCAGGGGGGTCGAGCCCCTATAAATTTCCAAAAACAAAGAAAAATTATTTTTAAAGAAAAATTTGAACTAAATGCTGGGATGTACCAATCCTCTTCCTTCACACCTGCGAACTCTTCGAACTCATTTAAACATTTGCACATTATTTATTTAATTCTTGTGGCTACATTGTTGTTCCTCCTGACTAATATTAATCTATCACTAAGTTGATTTCGTACTCGCTCGTCTACATTGGTTAATTTATCTCGTATGATAAACATTGAATTCTATTTTATCAAAATGGTTCAACTGAAATACACTGCACTTTTTCGACCTAAATGAGTCTAAACCAAGTGCGTAATCAAAGGGGCAAAGGGGGGATTACCCTATCACTTTTTTTGGCTTGTCACTTTCAAAATTTGGAAAATATTTTAGTTACAATGTGCGACAGAATGTTCCACAGATGTTAAATTTCCCGAATTTTCTATATTATCAAAAATGAGCAAAAAGTTAACAAATTTTTTTATACCCCCCTCATAGACGAAATTCTGGCTACGCCCATGGTTTAAATGCCTATTTCTTCCATCTTCGCGTACACTCTGCCTTCTCGACTTAAATACTAAACCCATTAACCATAGTAGAACTGAGGTCCAACTTTCAAAAAAACAGGTTCAGAACTACAACTACTGAAATCAATACGCAGCTCTGCTGCAATTACACACACTTCTGAGATGTTATTTTGAGTACATCTTTATTTCTTTTACACAATTACTCCGCTGCATCGATCCACAACCTCTATAAATATCGATCACTATCGACATAAATATTGAGCAAAGTAGGTTTTCTAGCCAAGTACTGCTGCGCTAGAGTTTTTTTTACTCTTTCAGAGTGTCCTGTTGCCTATGTAAACCTCCATTCTCAATCCTTCTGCTCACATCTTAAACCGCTAAATCATAGATTTATTTTTTTGTCTTCATCAATTTGGGAGTTTTATGGCTATCCTCTGGCTCCCCGCCAACTCAGAATGAGTGTGCCGATACCACAGCTAAGCCTGCATTCACCCTCCCTCCTCAATTCGTCACCCACTTACTTTCCTCCAACATGCACTGAAATAGGCCAAACAAGCTGGATCAAAATGCAGGTTTAACGATACTTTATTTGCTAAGCATTGGCAAAAAATCAGCAAATTATTTGGTGAATCTAAGGATATGTCTTTGAACATTGTCATTGTTGTACGTTTAATTTCGATTGTTAATATTAAGTACTGAATATCTAAAATTTATTTGGAATTTGTTATCATTATAAACCTTTCAAGCAACAATACGTGTTTTAAAAAACATTTTTCAAAATTATCCAACTTTTAGTTCATGCGTGATGACGTCACCAAAATTCAACAATTTCGCTATATTATATAGTAAATAAATTTAAGCTTTTAGTGCCAAAAGTTTCCTTGGGTCATGAGAAAAAACACGTACCTGCCCCAACCAAACTCCTAGGTCGTTTTATGAGTTCGAAATTAATACGCAGATTTTCACATAAAACCTACATAAAAAGGACAACGCTTGCAACGACTACATTGGAAAATCGAGATTTTCAAAAACCAGCCAATTACAACCAAAAATGGAAACAAAATGGAAGGCATAATAAGTACATTGATGCAGATCATTTGTCTATTTTATTCAAACCCGATTAATTCTCCGATATTTCTGATTTTTTCGGATTCTACATGCATTTATTGATAAAAGCCACCAAGAAAATTCAATTTAACAGCAGAACATTATGAAAAATTAAAATTTTTGTTATTTATTACCAGAAAGAATGCATCTGAAGCACCAAACCACAATATTACAACAGCGGAGGCCTACATGTGTCAGTAAGTTTTATCAACGCTTGACTAACTTATAAATCTCGTCACAAGAAACAAAACATAGTAATTAGTATCTAGGAATGTAAAATATGGTCATAAAGTGTCCCGATATTAACCTGCAGCAGCTAAAAGTGAAAAGTACACCAAAAAATTCCCAACTTTTTTTTCTACTAAAGCCAAATTTTTGAATGGAATTGGCAGCAACAAAGCACATCAACTCGAACATAGACACAAAAAATTAACCCAGTCTTCTGGAGAGTAATTTTTTTATACAAACATATTTTAGTGTTGATAATTTGAAAAATAATTATTATATAAAATAAATTATAAAGAATCTTGTAACTAGTAAAATCGTTTTAATTTATTCCGTTTTGGTCATGTTTGTGTACTCTGTAGCTAATTTATTTCAAAAATATAGTTTAAATAGTAAAAAAAAAAAAATTATCACGAATTTTTTTCCCAGGCACTTCAAGTCTATACCACAAACGTCGTAATGGGGAGCTCACAAAAGTGGTCAAATGCCGCCCCAGTTTTTTCACTTTCTTTTTTTTTCTGGCTGTAGTGACAAATATTAAAGAAAAAGGGAGTATTCAAAAAATTTGTTTACTGTTAATTTTCTGCACTCCAGAAATCGACCCATTTCGACCCCTATGCTCCTAGCTGCGAATTTTGATGTTTTATTAATCAGTTTGGTGATTTTTACATGTTTGCTAAGTACTGGTACGTGTTGTCGAAACACCCTAAAGCGAGTAATAATGTGTAAAACAGCCAAAATTAGATGAATGGAACCCAGCAGCGCAGCGAAGAGGGGGTCGGTTATTCAACACCTCCATCCCAACCAGAGAAAACAAGTAAATCTTTCTATCAGTAATGGCTAATGAATGAGCATTCGCTAATTTAAAATTACGTTAAAAACCCTCCTTAGACTCTTGATTTCACTACGCCATTGATTAAATCAAATAAGTTAAACGACCAAGGACGTATATAAGGGGGTTCTGGGGGTTTGAAACCCCCCTTTGCAAAGGAAAAAAAAGGTTTACGTCCAAAAGTTGTTTTTTTTCTTTCGGTTGGTGATTTTTTTGTTTGAAGGGGGTTTCAGAAGAGACCACTGAGAATATATAGATCCCCTTTACGACGGACCTATCTACTTCCGTGTAAACTACCAATTTTGGACCAGTTTTTTCTCACTGTCATATCTCAAAGAAAAATAGATGGGATGAAATTATTGTTAAAATTTAACAATAAAATATAAGTATTTGGCAACCTTTACCACCTAAGTACTGAAATGTCTTTTTCTCCCACCCCCTGTAAGCTAATAACTCTCAAAGTGTAGTGTCTTGACCCGAGTTTAGGGAACACTATCAAATGTGAGTCGATTGAGCTAGAAAATATTTTTTAAAAGCATGATAATTCGATTCCCAAATGTAGGTAGGTATCCTACATTACCCTTGATTGCATATTTCCTAATTCATCCAGTCTAGGTGACACATGCGGCTATGTGCCAATTAAAATTAAATTTAAAAATCATAAATTAAATAAATTAATCTTTTTTGAACGCCCCGTGATCAAATAGTCTGCGGATTTATCTTACAGCCTATACCTTTTTTTCCTTCTCTTGTAGCCTAGAAGTTAGGCTACGTGTATAATCTTGCTTCCCTAAACATAACCATGTCAAACAGAAACTTTTCTATATATATATACTTCCGCGGACCGGTTTTCTTTTCTTTTCCTATTTCACGTCAACTCACTTTACAATTTCATAATTTTTCCTGTCTATTACCATTCTTCTTTTTCCATATTTTTCTTATCATCCACCACGTCCATCATACTCGTCACATCACTCTATTATTCCCACCTTTTTCCTTCTAAAAACTGTTGCCGCGGACGAATTTCTGTTCCATATCTACGTGTATTTTTAACCCTCCGCTTCCTGTCCATTGGTACTTTGACCTCCGTCGCACCGTTAATATAATTCTTACCTTTTTTTTTCATCCCCTCTAACTTCTGCGGACGGACTGCTTTTGAATCCGGGCTTCAAATCTTTTTAGTCTAGCCGTTTTTCTTACTTCTTTTTTGGATGCTCAAATTTGTACACGCACTTTTCAATAATGTTATGCGTACATGTTAATTTTAGATGATATTCCATATTGTGAATGATTTTAAAATGTTTTGCCGGTACATAATATCCGTGTATTCTTTTTTTTCTTACAATACATTGGATTTTTGAATATGATGTGTTAACTTTATTATGGCAAAGGGGTATAAAGGTACGTACAGTTTTTAATTATTGGTTTTCTGGTTTCTGTGTGTTTTGTCCGCGATGTAGGGAATAGCCGTAGCACAGGGATATAATAAAAATGGTCCCCTGACATGGTCTAAATTCGAGTCCATGGACACCTGGCAGGCTATTCTGGGTTGGGTGGTGGTAATTCTGTGGCCACCATCCAGTGTAGGTGGTTTTACCAAAGTCCTGGAATTGTGTCAATGGTAGTATAAAAGTATTGGTTGGCCTTGCGGGTAGTGGTGGCCGTTTGTGACCCCCCTCGCATACCACACAGGTATACAATATTTCAGAACAATTTTTTTTTTTTAAACAATCAGAACCAAGTGTAGGTCAAATCATAGTTGTGGGTCAAAATTTTTTGTGAATCGGGAAATTAGAATGTGATGAATATATTCAGTTATACTTCTAAACCTACCTTTTGAACAGAAAACTGAGAAAATGACTATTTTAGGCAGTAAAATAAGGCCTTTTTTATTAGCTTTTATTGGAGACTCATTACCGCTAGTTCATATATGTTCACTACCAACAGCGGCACTTGTCATTATTGCTTTTTATTATAATCACTACCGCAGTACCACAGGACAGAGACTGTTTTACAGTGTTACCAATACCAGCAAAGAATAAAAACTTATCTTTTTAAAAAGTTCCTTTTTAATTGTTACTTATTTCATCTGTGAATTCAATCTACCACAGATATGTTGTAAAAGCAAGAAATTTCAATTAAAGTGAAATGCGATCTATGGACTACTGACTATCATACAGTACCAAAAATAACATCAATAATGGTACGTACCTCAATTTTGGATTTTTGAAAAATTTTCAACCAAATATTTTTGTGTGAAAAGAGCACTATTTTTCAGTATACAACTTCACAGGCCCAAAGCATAGAATCGATGATAATTACAAAAAAAGTCACATATTATGAAACATGTTGAGAATACGCTCTATTTTGATGCCCATATGTTGCGCACCCTATAGTATTTACTGCACAGCACAGCTTGAAAATTTTTGACTCCAAACTGGAAGGGATTCAAAATTGACAGTTTTCCTTACATTTTCACTTTAAGAAATGTATAATGTTGCTTACAATTATCCACATTTTGGTACCTAGTGATTAAATGCAGTTGGACCAAAGAAGTTAAAAATTCTTCCAACAATCACTTTAACTTCCCTTCATATATGGACCATTAAAAACTGTTATGAAGACAATATTTTTAGAAGTTAGGCAGGTACTAGAGACATGCATAACTAAAGAGATGTCCAACTCTCTATATGCATTGTGATATAAAAATGTGACAAAGATCTTCGACCATCATCATCATCATAATCATCATGATCATCATCATCAACAATGAAAAGTCAAGTTCGTTTAACGTTCTGCGCAGCCAAAGCCGTGCATATTTCATAGTGAAAACATAAATCTCTGTACCAATAAACACACATTATCAAGCTACAACACAACCCCAGTAAAGTAAAAAAAATTTAGAAATTGTTTATGATGATGATGATGATGATAGTTGAGTTGAAATATTTTTCACTAGTGATCCCAATTTTTGTCTCGGGAGAAATTGATTTTGAAAAAACGATTTCTGAGAAGTTCAATCACGAAATCAAAAAAAATCAATAGAACAAATCGATCAATTGAAAATTGATCTGCTTAAATTCATTTTTTCAAAGTTATCTTTTATCAACTTACCACATCAAGTTATGAATTAGAAAAACTAGTAATTCCACGGTTTTTGATTTTCCACAAATAATTCTGTTCAACATCAAAATTTTAGAACAGCCTCTTTAGTGAACAAGTACTATACTTTTCTAAATTTAATAGAGTTTTATCAAGAAGTGTTAACGATCAATCTGTTGATATTATCGATCGATTAATTATGATTTTTCAAAGATCAATCATCTTGTGAAATCGATTGTTTTAGGGTTGATTTCAATTGATAAATAGAAAATCGACCAAAAATTGGGATCACTATTTATCAAATTTTTGATCACCTATTGCAGATCTCTTAAGTTATATGTCTATTGTCTTGGATAGGTACGTTCAATAATAATGATTCAAGATATTTCCAAATGAATGGATACACAAGAAATCATGGAAAGAAAAATTCCTCATAAAGAAGAATAAAATTTCTCTATCATTACGGAAATACCAATATAAAGTATTCGACCCAATGTTTTTGTTGTGATAATTATTAATTGAATTTAAAACAGAGCCAGAGAAAAAGGGAAGAAGAGATTTAGAATACAAAAATTACACAAATAAAAAGTAGGTTTATTTTATTATTTCATGACCTTCTGACCTCTTCTTTATGATCTGTTAATTATATATATAGGCCGTACCGACCTAAAATAAATGAAAAAACCAACGATTTAGATATGCTACAGGTTTTTGCATAATTTATACATATTATGTCTTGTTTATACTGGGTACATACCTAACTTAGGTACATTAGAAGAGCAAAGGTTAGCGAACTGTTTGGAGGTCGAGGACGAACGCACATTACAAAGCACTCGGCGATGTATGTTCTAATGATGATAATTTAACCGCAAGAAAAATAAAACGATAGTAAATAAAAATGAACAAATAAATAAATGGAAATCGTACCAGCTGGCTCGGATTTTGCTAGGTCAAAAATTCTTATCCAAACGAAGGCAGAGGTTTTAACAACTACGCTGGTAGATACTCACATTTCGCCAATGGCGGAAGAACAAATAACTAATAAGCAGTGAGGTATTTTTAACGCATTCATTATTTAGAAGTGGATTTTTCAATAAAAATTAGGTAAATTTGATTAATCATCACGTTTTCATCGTTTAATGTCAAAATATTAGCACAGGCTGAGTCTAATTTGAGTACTTAAAAAACGAAATCTTTATTTGTACAACGTTTACATCGTGTAAGTTGTTTAAACAAACAGATTATTGTTGTGCTAATTTATAACTGAAGACCTTACATTGTCCATGGTGTAGGCCTTTATAAAACGTAGAATTGTTAAATCAGGTAGGTATAGGTACTTATTAGAAATAGGTTTGTCTGGTGAAGGTATTTTTAGCTGAGAAACGTGTCCACTGAAACTTTTAGTCACGTATGTCTTCAGGAGTGAATGGATATAAAAATAGTTTTTAAATAAGTAATTCAAAAACAATAAATTTTGAACAATTTTGCATTGAAAAAGAAAAAATAAAGACGCAGTCTTAATAAAAAATGTAAAGTTCCACACCTACAGACATTCGATGAGAAAGCTGTTCCACTATACCAGCTACTTCAGTTATACAGCTTATGGAGTTGACATGAAAGTTCAAAAGTGTAAAAGTATTCATCAGCGTTTCTACACCCACACTCTTATATAAATAAGAAAACTCAGCTTTTGTTAACCTATGTTTATACCCATATATACAAATGGCGGGAGTACCAGGGGGACTTGGCCCTCTCAAAATGAATTTTGATCCCCAAAAAAGTTTTTGAAAATTTTTATTAATACTGAACATATTTTTATATATGCTCAAGTGGGTAGGTGTGTGGTTGTATCTGAGCACGCATACAACCTCATCTCTTACCATAGCCCATTTATTAGTGCTGAAGCCTTAAATGTATCAGTCATACAGGCATTCAACCAATTTTTTTTTTCTTTTCACTCGTCATTTATGAAGTTTGAGAAATTTGTGCAACAAATACGCAACAGGCACGGAGAGTTCCACAAATGCCAAATTTCCCAAATTTCGAAGCTTCAGACGAGCAAAAAAAAAAACAAACAGAAAAAAGTCAAATTCCTCTCTTAAATATGAAACCATATACTTATGCCGTTCAACGTAATCTGTTTGATAGTAGTTTACATAAAACACAGTCGCGTAGCTATAAGAATGATGTGGGGAATATATCCCCTATTTCATTACTAAAAAAAAAAAAAAAAACGAGTACCTCACGATTTGTAAAGGTGTGTTTACACAGAACGAACATTCGCTGTTTGTTCGATCTTTTTCTATATTCATTAGGTTAAAGGAGGTTTGTTGCTGTTAGCTCGAGTAGAAAATTTCGATCGTTCTTATTTTTTTGTTTTTTGGCCTTTACACCAAACGAGGAGAAAAAAATTTGTCGATTACCTGTTCGTTTGGTGTAAACCAATCTTAAGACAGGCAGAATGGGTACACGTTCTACGTACAATACAAAAACAATTAAAAAAATTTTTTCGCTTGCTTCACTGGCAAAATTGGTTTTTAAATTTGTAGCCTGCCACTAGAGACATACTACTAAAGAGATCCCCAACCAGCTGATCAAAAACACGTCAAAGATGAAAAGTTTCCAATCAGGATATTTGTTACTGCGCATGCGTCGTGTGGCTCTAATGACACGAAAATAGACTTCCCAAAAAATTCAATCATAAATTACATGAAATGAGCGCAACTTTCGTTGAGCAGAATATAAAACTCTGACTCTATTTCATTTTTGACAAATTTTTGTACCACACCATGTACAGGAAATAGGACATCTCTTTAGTTGTATGTCTCTGATTAATAGTGTACACACCAATAAGGGAGACTCCATCGTTGCCATTGCAATAGGCGTGAATTTTAGGGGTATGAAAAGCGATATTTCACAGCTGTATATTCGCTCATGTTTAAACAGCCCTGTGGTAATGACATTGTCCACTCTACAGTTTAACTTCTCTAATAAAAGTGAGGATCACCGGTCTTCTAGTGATTGATCTTGGTAACACGAGAATCTACAAACGATAATGAAGGACATTTTGGACAAATACGAGTTTAATCTGCAATATGAAAGATGAATGTATAATAAAATCCTATAATAATTTAAAAATAAATGCAGGAAAATGAATTATGGAACAACCAAAACGAGTCATTTGGAAAATTTGTACTCCGGCTATTTTAAATGAAGAGCATTGATACACCTGTTTGCATCACCCAAGGTTCAAATTTTCAAGCAGTCAAATAATGGGACCCTTTTCCCGCCTGCATCAGTTCAAAGTAACTATTTAGCCATTTTTACTTTCTTTAAAAATTAAGATTTCGAAAAAAAGCTTGATATGAAAAAACTTCGGCGCAGCAAGCAACGCTAGAAAATATTTTTAGGTTTTCCTAACAAAAAAAAAAACTAAATAAATAATTGAATATAATTGATGAAATTTAATTAAGTGAAACTCAATAAATGATTGCTTATCGAATGAAATAACAGCAAGAGTACTTTGATGACAGATTTTTTTTTGTCCAGAGTTTATCTTCTCTTGTTAGCAATAATTTAAGATTTTTTAAATCATTTTTACCTAAAAAGTTCTAAATTGGTTAAAAACATATTTTATAATTTGTTGGAGTATAATATAATTTGGTGAAATTAAATACGATAAAAAATATGAAATTATTTTGAAAAATGGTAGGTAAATGTTACCTTTAAAATGAAATGTTAAGTAAATTTATAATGAATTGACAGAATGAAGTGTATTAAGAAGTTATAAAACACGTATGACGCAGGTTATTGAATAATTGCCTCGCAAATTAAATTACAGCAAGCCTGCTTTCTACCAGCTTTTGTAATTCATCTGGACTTTATATTATTTTCTCAGCAATAGTTCTAAATTTTTTCAAATCACCTCTGCGAATGAACCATTAAATAGTTTGAAACCTAATTTTGCAGAACGATGGAATATAATGTATTCAATGTTTGTACCAAGTTCCATAAATATTGAAATTAAAAATTAAGCATTATAGAACCATTTAAGCCCCAAAAATGAAACATAGTAGGATGTAATAGACGAACCATTGAGCCAATTTGAACCAAAAACAGTAGAACTTGTCTGTGTGTAGATCCAAATAAGTGTACCAAATTTAAAGGTTATCGGATAAAAATTGCAAACTGTAGAGAGTTCAACAGAAATTTTTATGTACCAGATACGGTAGAAAATGCCAAGAACTGTGAAATTTGTTTAAATTGTTACCCGAATTTGATGTAGCCAGTTGTAACCAGGTTGTAGTGGATATGTGGGCCTATAAAATAAAGCTTGTTCAAATTAATCAGTACAAATCATCAACAATACATAAGAGAACATTAATTTTTACTCTCGGTGGCCATTAAACTGCAATTGTATCCTGATTAAATAATACACGATAATTTTTATTGGCACAAAAGTGACCACTGGAAGAATATTGAGATTAGATGGAAAAAGTGGTATGTTGTATGAAAGAAATTAAGAAAGCAAAGGTAAATTAATTTGCTGTAGTCAATTTTCCTTAACATAGAAGTAAATAGAGTTCTGCCGGGATCAGGCATTTTGAATATTATAGCTGGTATTTGTTGTAGTAATTTCTATAGTATATGAATTTCAGCTAATAGTATCAAAATTTTTCTGGTGTCATGAGATGAAAAATGAACCTATCCTCATCACTGGGTCTTAATATACAAGATTAATTCGAACATGCAGACTTTCTTCGAACGCACATAAAAATAGTATTTTGTTTTGGAGATGGTTGCAATGCTGATGTTGTAGCAGGAGTAAGTGTCAAAAGAGATGGTCACCCTTACACAATACATTTATCATTCCCTTTTTGCTGGGTGGTCTGCCTCGGTAGCTGAAATCCATTTTGTTTAATTTGGAAAAACAAAAAAAAAGAATCTATGGAGGTATTTCATCGTACAAGAAACCGTGATCATTACCTTCTAATGGTAATGAGCATTTGATTTTTTTTTTTTTAATGATCGAGTATTTTAATTATTTGCTGAGTAAATGCTACAAAACCAAATGTTTGACATATAAAAGCATTTTTTCAGTTTGAGCATATACTGATTTTTGAGTAAATGAATTTTCAATATTTCTTAATTCTGACCTAAGTAGATGAAAAATTGAAAAGTGTTGTTTGCCTCAAATGTCAAAAATGATTCTTAAAGGTCAAATAATATTTTTTCCGTTTTTCGTCGTTCCTTTAGGACCACACTGTTATAATTGTTCAGTTTTTTTAAATTATTACCTAATTTTAAGAGGAAATAATAGAAATACCCCGCATTCTTCAGTCAATATTAAATACTCGAGCATCTTAATCATGAGCACGTACTGAGCAAATGTCTGAGCATACTCAACATTTGCTAATTAATAATATAGGTATTATGCTCGAGCATTTACCATCACTGTCATTACCTTGAGAACACAATTCAGATCACCAAGCAGGCATTATAGTACCTACCCATACGTTAAAAGATTTTGGTTGGTTGTTTCAGCTGCTCGGTTCCTGCTGGAACAGTCGAGTAAATTTCGTAGAAATTCTGCAACCTATTCGAAAGTGTAACATACAAAAGCAACAAGCAATGTATCTATTTTTGAATCGACCTAGGTATGAGTACCTATTTCAACGATGCAAAAATAAATGAATAAGACTGCCCCATAAATTAGACAATCGACCAGAATTTTATGGAGAAAATAATAATAACCTTTGTTGGTGTCTTTTTTTTTATTTATTTTTTTTTTTCGCTCCTTTCAAATCAAATGCGTATTGTTCGTTCTCACAAAGAAACTATCATCTCTTACATTTTAATGGAGTAATGTGTCGCAAATATCGCTCATTAACGGTAGATAAGGTACTCGTACCAGATGCGTCCTTGAACTTCAATTCAAAATTCACGGATATTATCTTTGAAGTCGATCTTGCTACATGAGAATAATTTTCGTTTTAAACCGTTCAACACGAGCTAATCTTATAAATGTTGTAGGTACGAATGGCAGGGTGAAAAACATAAAAAATAAATAAATAAATAACTAGGCGAAAAACGTGCTTAGAAAATCCATTCATCGAAAAAATTCACGTAGGATTGAAGACAATATGTTCACCATTACAAAAAAAGAAATGAAATTAAAAATAACCTTCGGTAGACTGATGATAAAATATAAGAAAATGAACAGGCTACTACTTCAGCAGTTTGAGAAAAAAATTAAATTATTCTGACTTCCTAAGATGGTACGAATTTCGTCTGTGACTAAATCATCATAATTGAAGAAAGATAAGTGAAAAAAAAAATGGAAAAACAAGGCAAAATTGTTTTATTTGCTAAAATTTTACGCCTTGTAAAACTGTATTCCACGCGTTGGGTTTTTTGATGATGGTGGAAAAAAACTAATTTTTCGTTACTGAGCAAATGGTGGCGCAGCAACATGCACGCCAATTAGGTAGAATGGTTTTGTAATGAATGGCAATTGTGAAGTGACGTACTTACAATTGAATTTGTAAGATTACATTAATTTGAAGGGGCAGCCAGGATTAATGCTCGTATATGCTTAAAAACCAACAACAACAATAAAACCTAAAATACCAGCGTCATAATATAATAAGTAATATATTTATTTGGTACCGAAAAAATATGAAAAAATGTTCCTCAAAAATCTCAATCAATTACAAATATTCACTTTCGAATTCGGACAATGAGGATGTTATTTTGAAGATTTTAGAGAGCTATATTTTTTAATCTGTGTTTTGTATACGTTACATTCCGCAACTAGGTAATATGTATTTATCATTATTTTCTATCATTATTTTCTTAAATAACAAAAAATCATATTGCTAATTAATCCGCATAATTGGGACGGTCTACGACATGAATCTCCATCTGGTGGAAAAACTTGTAGTAATATTGTGTAAATGGTCAATTTTTTTTTTCCCATAAGAGCTAATATATTTTTGACCATTTTTAAAAATCTGCCAAAAAATGAATTTTTCAAATTTTTTTGTACAAATGGATCTCAACGAAAGATTAAATCATCTTCTTCCAACAGATGTAAGAAGAAAAATTGTACCTACATCATTATAACAAATCCACAAGCTGTTAATTCGTTCATTAAATTTATCAATTATTCCCTCAGATTTGATACGCATGCGCCACTACCCACACAGCCACAGATGGACATGAAAACAAAATGTTTGTTGCTTTCTCCCAAACAACAAATTCTACAGTGTTATCTATAAATATGCCAGAAAAAGTCCAGGGCCAGCACAAGCCAAAGTACTTATGAAGTGACGTTTCAAGGCTTATAGTTATATAAGTACTCCTATATAGATGTGAAAAAAGTAATCTTTTCTTATGTAATTTACCATTGTAATTTTACAAAAAATAAGACTCTTTTCTTAAGTCTATGTAGGTTTATTTAACTCTGTACAAATTTTTTTTCATTCAGTTATTCAAAAAGGAAGGTCTTATCTTTCATTTAGCTCAAATTGTGCATCAAAATACTAAAAATTCAATTTTTGATAAATTTTTGAAAATAGTAAAAAATATACGAGCTCTTATAAAAGCAAATTATTGAACACTCATTCGTTTCTTATCAGTACAATCGATGCTGGAGCACTCTGAGATTGGACAGTCCCAGTTATGACTTGTAACCAAGATGTTTCTGTAGTTATTGGTTACAGCAGGAATCAATAAAAACTATATTGGTTACTGATTATTGGTTTAAAATGTAATCATTTGGTTACCAGTTATTGTTCTGGTTAACCAGAACAACTTTGCTGGTTATTAGTTGTGGTTACAGATCATTGGTTGAGACAAAATTCGGGGTAAAATAGATAAAAAAGTTTTCTCCAGGTCAAATGATCAATAATTGTTAATTTTCTAGGAAATAATCCATAATTTTTAAGAAAAATAATCAATAATATTGATATTTCATAAAAACTGATTCTTTCTAGTTATCATTCTTGTTAATTGTTTCAGTATTTTGTGGGAACTGGTTATTGGTTATTGGTTATGTGAAATTTTTTTGTTTTGGTTATAGGTTCCCAAATCAGTGCTGTCAATTTGTTCAGGTTTTTAGGGATTATTGTTCTGTTTATGGTTGCGGTTACAAACCCTAATCTTAATAACACTTTCTATTGAATTTAAATGCAGGGTTGAGCATAATTTATTTATTTTTGATCTAAGGTAGGAATTAAGAGCAGTTCACTGCAATTATGTGGATATAATTTTTTAGTCCTAATTATAACATTATCACCCCCTCCAGCTGAATTTTAGATGTATCAATTATTTCAGGAATCTATTTATTTATTTATTTACTTATTTATTTATTCATTTAATCATGATGATATCATTTTGTTACAGTTGGCAGTGTGAGGAAAGTATTACAAATTTTGGTTGTTTATCCAGCCCAAAAACATGTTCATGTTAAAATGTCTCGGTGTCACAAATGACCTATGAAGGTCAACATGAAATAGGTAAAAATTAGAGGTGTGAAAAATATCGATACCAACATACCGATACTTTTCGAACAATATGTAAAATTTAATCACATAAAAACTCATCCTTGGCAATACTACTCCGCAACACCAAAAGTTATAAAAATGAGTTTTCATCGTGTCATTCTTTTTTCAGAAAGTTTCGATCTTTTTTGTCTGAGACTACTATTTAGTGGGAAAGTAAATAAGTATGATATTATACATATAATGATCCCTTTCCAACAAATTTAACGGTATATTTGGTGATAGGTGATCAAGATGAACGAGTGTACTACACACTCGTTGATCACCTAGGGGGACAGTGGACATATAGTCCACAAACCTACTTTTTGCACTCACGGCTATTCATTTTGTCTGTTTAGCCAATTTTAATACTGAACAAGGCTCACACACACAAGTCAACAAGAACATGTTCTATCTTCTATTATTGTGTGGTGTGCTGTATTTTATATACGCACACACCCACAGTACATATACCTAATAGATATTTTAAAAAAGGTGAATAATAACTGCTAATTTTGTCTCGAGAAAGAAAAAAGTAGTTGCGTTCTTAGTTGACACAAAATTTTTTCTCTAAATTAACACA